>VDFB02365569.1:0-39638 GCA_007258455.2 Sequoia sempervirens
TAACCAGATAATTGGCTATATCTGCATACCGATGTGTGTGCACACTAATGGAAAACAAGTGTTCATCAAGAAAGGATTCATCAATGACTTCAGTGTCCTCTAATGTAGTCAATCGGGAGAGAAAGTATTTCACAACATTTGCCTTGCCCAAGTTGTCAACAATGGTAATATAAAATTCCTACATTAACAACAACCACCTTGATAGCCTACTTGAAATCAATGGCTTGTTCATAAGGTATCTTATGGCTGCATGGTCTATATGGAAAAAGATTTGGTATCATGTTATATAATGACTGAACTTGTTAAGAGCATAAATGACTATCAACATCTCCTCTTTCATTGTGTAGTTAAACTCAACTCCTTGTAGGTTCTTGCTAACAAAGTAGATTACATTCTTAATTTCCCCCTCTTTCTTCCCTAGGACACCCCCTATAGCATAATCAGATGCATCTGTGCGAATATGAAAAGGGAGTTCCCAATTGGGGCCTTTGAGCACAGGGGCATGGGTTAAGGCTGTTTTTAAATCAAAGAATGCTTTATCACAATCTTCTATCCACTGGAACTCAGCATCTTTAGTTAGAATATTATACCTTGGTGCTTCCATCTTACTAGAATCTTTTATGAAGCACCTATAGTATCCTGCATGTCTTGGGAAAATTCTAACATCTTTTTTCTTGGCAGGAATAGGAAGATTGGTAATCACCTCAATCTTGGTTGGGTCCACTTGAATTCCTTTCTGAGAGATATAGTGGCCAAGGACTACTCCTTCCTACATCATCATAAAGCATTTCTCACTGTCCTGGGATAGATTATGGTCCTCAAATATTTGTAAAATTTTCTTTAGGTTTTATAATGCTTCCACAAAATCAGCACCATAAGTAGTAAAATCATCCATGTAGATCTCCATACAATCATGTGAGATATCTAAAAATATACTAATAACTGATCTTTGAAAGGTTGCAGGTGCATTAAATTAACTAAATGGAAGTATTGAATAGGAATAAGTCCCCCAAGGATAGGTAAAATTTGTCTTCTCTCGATCCTCAGGTGCAATCTGTATCTGATTATACCCACTGAATCTATTTAGGAAAGAAAAATACTGCTTTCCTGCAAGTGAATCCAATACTTGGTCTATAAAAGGAAGGGGAAAATGATCCTTTTTGGTGGCAGATTTTAGTTCTCTATATTCAACACAAACTCTTTAGTTACCTCCCTTTTTAGGCACAATTACCATTGGAAACACCCATTGGCTATCTGAGATAGGGTAGATAAATCCCACATCCAATAAATTATGCAGTTCCCATTTTACAACCTCCCTTAATGTAGGGTTGATTCTCCTATGTGGTTGCCTTATTGGTGTGCAGTCATCTCTAATGTAGATCCTATGAGCATGAAGCTTGGGATCCAATCCTTTCATGTCATGGTAATCCCATGCAAATGCATGTTGATGCAACTTCAAGAGGTTTGTTAGGGACAACTGCTGCTCTTGATTTAGCTTGTTGTTAATATTCAAATGTTTCCCTTCTGAAATGTGTACTTGTGTGGTCAACACAATCATGGTTGTTTCACTAATGCTCAAAATTTTTAGTTCATGTGGTAACAATGTATGAATCATGTATGTTGCTTCAGGAAGTTGAAGTGTAGGAAGAGTGGGAAGAAGTGTTTGCAATGGACATGCAAAACTGGATGATTCTTCATGCACTTCACAATGGTTCTAAATTATATGGGATAATATTTCATCTTCTTCCCGAAGCTGCATGAAAGGACTTTTTCCTATCATCATGAGTTGTGCCACTGAATTGACTTCCTTGGCCTCTCCTCCAACATGTGGCCATATGGGGTTACCCATATCATGTGATGGTTGGGCAGGAGGATAGAGAACAAGCTTTTTAGTGCTTCTCTCATCAGAAATAGTCATGTCCCCTGACTGGCATCCAATGTAAGCGTCTGTTGTAGCTAACCACGGCCTACCTAGAATAATGGGATACCCTCCCAATGTGGCTTTAGGAGAAAGGATCATGAAATCTATTGGGTACTTCCAAGAATCTAGAGCTACAAAAAGGTCTTCTACTATACCATCTAGTTTGGCAATGGAACTATTAGCAAGCTGTAGGAGAGTAGGAGTAGGTCTCATATTTGCAACATTCAGTTGTTGTAGGAAATCCTTAGTCATCACATTGATCATTGCTCCCAAATCTATTAGAGCATTCTTTACTGGGATTCCATTTATAATGAATCCTACCATAGGACTACCTAGGTCAATGTATTTAGGAACAATACCTTTCCCAAGGATGATATCTGCCAACTATCCCACCACATGAACGGTAGTGGGGTCTTTCTTTTTCCTCCCTGGATTTTTGAGACATGCTTCCTTGATTGCCTTACTATATATGGGGACATATTTTATGGCCTAGAACAAAGGTATCTTAACACATATGTGTTTCAAGTGATCCAAAATTTCAAAGGTTGTTTCTTCCTTCTCTTCCTTTTGTTTAACAACTTCTAACCTTTGAGGAAATGGTGGGTCTTGGCCAAACTGCTAAGCTAGTTCAGGATTCTTAGGAACACTTGACTAAATAGGGACATTCAGATGCTCCTCTTCTTCCATAGGAAGCTCGGTGATGATAGGAGTGGAAGGAGTTGGAAAAGTGGTTCCTGAACGTAGATGAATATCACTCACTCACAACATATGCAGGAAATTGATTAGGATCTGCAGAGTAGACTGGCTACTGTTGTGGTTTGTTATGTGGGTTAGGTATGGGTTGAGCTGGTAATTGATTAGGTCTAGATGTGCTATAAATTGAGCTAGTAAGAGGATGCATTATGGTAGGTTGTTGAGGTTGTGGAGGTGGTTGCATGTAACTAGTTGCCTAGTTTGGCCATTGTTGTCCTCCCCTCCATTGAGATGTTTGCTGCCAATTTCTTAGAGGTGGCTACCAATTCCCCTGGAATTGCTGCTAATTCCCTTGGGATTGCTGCCATTGGGGTGGAGAGTTTTGGTAATTGGGCTAGGTGTTGGAGGGTTGTTCCAAGGCTAAGTGGATATCCTCCATAGTTGGATGGGTATGGGGGTTTCCATTAATTACCATATGCATAGGAATTGAAATAAGGTCCACTAAAAGATAATGGATCTGGTGGCATACCTTGTCTTGGAGCCCATGGTCTTCTTTGTGCAATATAGAAAACTTGATCATCATCAACCTAAACTGGCTGGATTCTTGTGGGATCTGCTTGCTGTCAATATTGGTTACCATTTTGCATGTGTAGTCCTTTTGTCTGCAATGAGGACAATATTCTTCCAACATTGCCTCTGCCTCCTCTTGTTTCTTCTTTGCTTGAAGAGTGTCTAGCTGAGTAGCCATATTATTTATGATATCCTCTTTGAAAAGGTAAAAAAATGGGTGATTTCCATCCTTGAGACTCTAGCAGGTGCAAATGATTACAGGTGGGTGAGATCGAGCCCACCAACAGATTTTGGTGATCACTGCTGAGAGGGACCATACCAAATAGTAGGTTTTGGCTATTACTGTGGAGCAATATCTTGTGAGGTAACAGGTATAGGTTGTGACAACTGAGAGGGATCAGGAGATTGGGTGATGACAACAGTTAGAGGCTCTCACAACAGTTATATAGGGCAGGATTGTATCTGCCAAGCTATATAGAGAGGTTGTGACTGACACAACCTATTACATGATGCACTATCATAGAGATGTTCCATAGCCACTCAGACAACCTGACTACTCACAGAGGAGTGATGCACATCCCAAGGCTGAGGATCAGCCTGAGAGATAGGCTGGAGAGCATAGCATCCATCAGGACTAGCTTGAGTGTATAGAAACTTATTTATTTTTTCCCTATTCTTTGATACAAATTATACATTCATGGGATCATTTTTTATAGCCTCATGGATATTGTATTTATGATCGATATACATACACTGACACAGATATTGTACTGTGACATTCATTTTTTGATATATATATGATACGGATATGGATTTGATATGATGTGTTCATCTTATTACATGCTTATGATTGGATGGACACATATGATGTGAGATGATGTGACATGCTTATATGTTATCATGTATGGATGCACTTTTTTTATGCTTATGTGATATGCGATGATATGTGATGTAATGATATGGATGGATGCAATGTTATATTATTTTTCATTATATTTTCACGATGTTATGGGATAGATGATCATGATATGCAGATGTTATGGCTGCATTTCTTTTTATGTATTTTCTATGCAGTCTTATGAGATGATCATGTATGAATATGGATGTACGGATGGATAATGTAGATGTTTATGCTTATGATATGATAATGTAATGTATGTTTATGATATGCAATGATTTAAGATGCTTAGAATAACAAATCTATATTATTCATCACCACTTAAATGATAATGATGATGTATGATGTATGATGTGATATTCTATGATTATGTAGGATGTATGTATGTTGATGATTTGTGGATGTAGGATGGATGCATTGATGGTGTTTTTTGTTGACTGTCATGATACCAGGTTAGCATAGAGAGACAATAGAAGAAACAAGATGAATGACCATTGATTTTGATGTTTGCTTCCAAATATCCAACAATTCTATGATCCATCGAGACTTTATTAGAGATGGTGATGAGAAAATGCATGATGAGGATGAATGCAGGATGATGAATTGCTCAAATCTAGGGATTAGGATTTTTTTTCGTTCCTTATTGTTTGATATAACACATAGACACAATGCATCAAGGTATTGATAACTAGGACAATGTTGTGTCTAGTGTAATGGACTTTGACTCTACAAACAAATATGATAGTTCTTGTTCACATCTTTACATACAAAAACCTCATTGGAATGTAAGTTAGAAGCTTAGAATATATTGGACCAAAGCATACACAATAGTCAACAACATACTCCAAAAAACCTTCCTACACACAACTAAGCAAGTATGTGCCAAGATTATTTTACAATAGTATCCACAAGCACAAAAAATGAAAGATAATGATCAATTCCCAATTCCTTTCTCTCTCATTTTGATAGAAATCATCGAGAGGTCCTTGGAATGGGTTATTAAGATAAATCATAAGAAAATATCAAAGACAAACAATCAGTGTTATCTATATCTCTTGCTAGTTTAATTTAGCTAAGGTGATGCCTGATACTGATGTCCATCGTAGGAAGGAACATCCTAGGACATGTTGATCAGGGGTTGTTTGATGTTAGGATGATGATGAGCTTTATGATAAGTTATTGATATAAACTTCATTGACGCATTTACCTATAATTTAGACTTTATATTTTGACATTTAGATTCTCCCTTCACAACTTGCTACACTTTTTTTCCTTTTATTTTGCCAAAGGTTGAAGGTGACGATCGATTTATTATGAATGGAAGTTTATTGCAAGTGAAAGCGAGATGGGATGGGTGGTTTTGGATTTTGTGGAATATTTCAATGTTTTTTGGTATTTTAAAAATGTTTTGAGGTTGTTTTTGGTCTTTTTTGAAAGTTTATGTGATTTTTTTGGGCTTTTTGGTTATTTGACGTTGTTTAGGGTTTCCTCTAAGATATTTGATGTTTTTTAGGTCTTTTGAATGTTTTCTAATGTTTTGGGGTTTTCAATTTTCCAATGTTTAGGGATTTTCAGATATTTGAATGTTTAGGGGTTTTGAAGATATTTGGATGTTTTTCGATTTTCTGAGATTTTGAACGAGAACCTAACCTAAAAGACCTATCCTAGGGGCCTCAGGGGTTGATCAAAGATAAGCCTTGCCTACATTATTCACGCAGAGAAAACGTAGTTCAACTAACTAGACTTATTAACAACGAGATATGAATAGTTGATGGAATGCTAGCTTATTATGATAGACTCCTAAAGGACTGACCTAGGGTGTCTCGGGGGCACATCAATGATGGCCTTCCCTACATTCAAGATCAAAGACAACATAGTTCAACAAGGTACCGCATTTGGATTTTTGATGTTTGACCTTTTTAGGGATTTTGATGTGTTTTGGATGTTTTGGATTTTGACTTAACAATTTTTTGAATGTTTTTAGATTTTAGCTGTACAGGATTTGCAAATGTTTTTGGATTTTCAGATGAATATTTTATGAATATTTTATTTATTTTTTATTGTGATTTCCAATGACCTTAGGATATACAAGAACCCGATGTGATCCATAATGAAGTGCCCCTAGCATGATGCAATAGACTACCTTGATATAGGTAGGACAAACTGACCTTTGGAATATGCCAAGTAGTACTATAGGGGATATGATACTTCATAATATCATGCTTATGATAGAGATATAGATGGGTGGTGAAATAAATAGGATGAATGATGTGATGAATGGATGGTGATGCAAAGAATGATAGGATAAAGAGTCAAGAATAGACGGGGGTGATTTATTTACACAAGGAACCTATTTGCCAAGTTTTCACCAAGGTACTTTCCCAAAGTGCCACCGAAGTGTTTTTCACTAGAGGATGATTTTTTTCTTTATTTTTTTCAATCCTTTTTCTCATTTTCTAATTTTTTATTTTATTTTCAGATTTTACACCCTTCAAGACTAGGCATAAAACTTTTTGAGATGAAAGTTGTTAGTTGGCTCCTGCAAGGGTTCTCCTTCTAGCATTGACAATTGGTATGCTCCTAATCCATAGCTAGTTGTGATGACAAAGGAACCCAACTAGTTAGGTTCAAACTTTCCTTTACTTTCTTGATCTGGTAGATTCTTCTTATTTTGTTTTAGGACAAAACCCCCTACCTAGAAAGATTGACATTTGATCTTCTTGTTATAGCTTTGTTTTAGTCAATTTTGATATACTTGCAAGTGATTAAGGGCATCGAGACGATGCTCATCCAGAAATTATAGCTCATTCAACCGAGATACTTTGTATTCTTCATCAGTGATCAGGTTTTGTAGTGACACTCACATTGATGGGAGCTCAACCTCAATAGGCAGAATGGATTCTGATCCATAGACCAGGGAGAAATGGATTACACCTTTTGGTGTGTGGATACTGGTTCAATAGACCCATAGAGTGTGATTTAACTACAGATGTCAGTCACGACCAACTTCATTGACTATTTTCTTCAGGATTTTCAAGATGGTCTTGTTTGTAGCCTCACCTTGACCATTTCCCTAGGGATAATACGGGGTAGAGAATCGGTGTTGGATGTTGAATCTTTGACATTGCTCTTTCACATCTTGATTCGTAAAGGGTGTTCCATTGTCTGAGATAAGGGTTTGTGGAACATCATAATGGCAGATTAGATAATTTAGGATAAACTTGGCAATTTGCTTCCCCATTATGTAGGTCACAGGAATGGCTTTGACCCACTTGGTAAAGTACTTAGTGAAAGTTATGATAAACTTGTGGCCATTGGATGAATTTGGAGTGATTTTTCCTATGAGGTCAAGTCCCCACTGCAAAAAAGGAAAAGGTGTGATCATTGGTTGCAATTCCTAAGCTAGGGAATGGATTAGATCTCCATGTTGTCAACACTAGACACATTTTTGTGCATACTGATGAGCTTCTCTTTCCACGGTTGGCCAATAGTACCTCATCCTCAACAATTTCTTAGCTAAAGGAATACTACTAGAATGGGAACCACATATGCCATCATGAACTTCCGTTAAAGCAATTAAGGCTTCCTCTTAGTTAAGACATCATAGTAATCTCCCTTTGATGCTTCAGCAGTAAAGGGTATCACCTAGGATCATGAATCAGGATGCCTTCTTGAAAAAGGTCTTTTTAAGGTTAGAGGTGATATTGGATGGGAGGGTTCCTCTGCTTAGGTAGGTGAATATTTCATGATACTGTGAGGATCCAGGACCAACAATGACACACATGAATTCATATTTAGGGATTTCAAAAGTTGGTACGAGAAGTTGTTCTACCAAGAATTCACATTGAAGGACATTGTTCGACATATCTAACAATGATCTGATTGTTGACATGGTGTCTACTACTCTATTGTTTATGTGAGGAATCTTCTCAAAATTTATGATTATGAAAAGATCCTTGAGATTCTCCACCATCTTTTTGTAAAGAGTGAGCTTATCATCCTTGGTTTGATAGTTGTCATTGACTTGGTTGATAACCAGATGTGAATCCCCATATACTTTCATCTCTTGTATCCCCATAGACTAAGATGTGAGATTGATAAGAAACATTGATTCATTAGGAAACTCAGATATCAATGGGTTCTCTACATAGATGGGTTCCTTTTCCAGTTGATCTACAATCACTTGTCCTTTGATTTCCTTGTGCCCCACATACTTTATGTCAAATTTGGTTAATATTTTACCCATTTGGCCATTCGCCCAGTGAGAATTGCTTTGGATCACAAGTATTTTAGTGGGTTGATCTTTGCAATGAGTTTGATTTGATGGGACAACATGTAATGTATGAAATTTTATGAAACAAAAACTACCTCTAGACATGCTTTCTCAATGGGTGAACAATTCATTTTATAGCCCACCAAGGTTTTTTTGATGTAATAGATAGCCCTTTCATTTCCGTTTTCTTCATGTTATGCTAGAAGAGCTCCTAGTGTTGTTGATGTTGTTGAGATATATAGGATCAATGGTTTGTTTAGTATCGATGTCATGAGCACTGGAGGTATCGATAGATAGTCTTCGATTTGTTGGAAAGCTTTATCACATTTCTCATCCCACATGTAAGTTATTCCTTTATGGAGAGATGTGAAAAGGGTGGATCTTATCTGATAGTTGTGCTATGAACCTTCTGATGGACTGCAATCTTCCTTGTAATCCTATCATCTACTTCAGTGTTTGCAATGGTTCTATGTCTAGGATGGCTTTCACCTTTGTTGGATAAATTTATATCCCTCTCTTTGAGACGATCAAGCCAAGAAGTTTCTCTGATGTAACCCCAAAGACACTTTTTTGGATTTAATTGTACCTTGTAATCTTCAAGCCTGTCGAAGATCGGTCCTAAAACTCTTATGTACTCACTTCTTTTCCTCAATTTTTCCAAAATATCATCCACATAATCTTCAACTGGTTTGTGGATCATGTCATGAAAGATGAGGGTCATTACTCTTTGATAGGTTGCTCCTGCATTCTTCAACCCAAATGGCATCACGTTCTAGCAATAAGTTCCCCATGGACAAGTGAATGCAATTTTATGTTGATCCTCCTTAGCTATCATGATATGATTATAGCATGAAAAACCATCCATGATTGACAACATTTAATGCCCAACTGTTAAGTCCAAAATGAGGTTGATGTTAGGAAGAGGGAAATCATCCTTTGGGCATACTTTGTTTAAGTCTCTGAAATCTATACATATTTTGTTGCCCCCAGTGGGTTTTGAGACTGGTACCAGGTTTGAAACCCAATTAGGATAATCTATTGGTTAGATGAATCCAACATCAAGAAGCTTTTGTAACTCTAGTTTTACCAAAAGTGTTATATGAGGATCATCTTCTTTAATTTATGCTTGACTTGCTTGGCTTCAGGATAGACTGCTAAGTGATGCACAACCACTTCGGGATTGATCCCTGGAATATCTATGTATGACCATGCAAAGTTGGCTCTATGTTCATTCAAGAACGTTGCTAGGTTCTTTTGTTCTTCATCTAACAAGGATTTGGCATAGAACTTGTGATCTTGAGCGCTTCTTTTGTTCCCACATTGACTGGAGTGACCTTTTCTGCTAGCACTACTGACTTTTCTAGATGCATTGCACTAAGGGGGAGATTGAATCCCTCATCCTTAGGTGCCTCAGAGAAGTTTTCACCGTCGGATGCATCCTTTGTTTTTACTATTTTTGGATCATAGAGTGCCATATGTGGTTTTCACTCAAGGATCTGCATGTTAGTTACATTTCATCAATTTTGCGACTAAAGGATTCAATCATCTCCCCATAGTACGTTGTTCTATCTAGCTCTATGCCAAAACCTGCTTTGTGATCTTCCCATGGTAGGTTGTCATAGAGTCCCATGAATTCTAAGATCACTTCATCATTTTTGAATAAATCAAGAATCGGTGGTCCTTGTTGGTCCATGTCAATTAGTTGAGGATAGACTAGGCGTATCTCAGTCAACTGATTGCTTGAAGCAAAGGATGTAATGGATATCATGAAGAGGGAGTTGTTTTCAAATAGTTTAACAACATCAAGGGGGAAATTCATCTAGGGTGGTATCATGTGATGGAGGTAACCAAGAGGAAGCCTCAACTCGTTTAGAAAAAGTTCCTTTTCCAATAAGGGTGACCTTGCTAGTAGTACAACCTAGGCCAAGATTCTTTAGTCATTTCTTAGGAACGATGGGTTCTAGCAAACCATTATCATTATGTCCTAGTTTCTCATTCTTGTTATATACCATTCCCTTCATTAGCTGCAAGCCTTTGTTATCGTCATCCATAGGAAGAGCGAAGACAGGTCGTTCATCTTGATAGAGGAGTTTAGATATATCTTCCTCATTGACATCTTCTTGATTCAAGTCCCCCTACTTAGTGAAGGTAGTAGTTGTCATCTTGATCATTTCATGCTCTTTGTTGTTAGATGTGGGTTTCCCATGATATTGAGGAGAAATGGGTAGCTCTCCTAAGACAAAGGTGTTCTTCATTAGCTTATAGTTCCCACAACCATCATCTTGGATCACTACTTTAATGTCAGAAATGCTTTGTACAATGGGTGTTTTCATTGTTGAGATAGATGCAAGGGATGTCAGGTCAACAAATAAATTAGATGGTGTAGGCCCTTCACCATTCTTTGGTATTTGGGGAATTTTATAGAACTTGGCCTCAAGATTCTTGCAATAGTAAAAAGGTTCGGGATCTCCATGGATAGTAATCTCTCTGCCCTCGAAAGGAAAATTTACACATTGATGATAGATCGAGGCTACAACTTCTAGGGAATGGATCCATGGTTGGCCAAGTAAGATGTTATAGGGAAGATCAAGGTCTAACACTTGGCATGTAGTTTTTGCAATGAGAGGCCCCACTTGGATGGGAAGTGCAATGATGCCTTATGATGCCCGTTCTTGATCATCATATGCTCTAATGGTGTTGCTCTTTGATTTCTCAATGGTATCCTCTGAATAGCCAAAATTATTGATTAACTACAAGGTACAGATGTTCCAACCAACACCTCCATCTAATAAGACTCTTTTGACCTTTTTTTTTATGAATGATAACCTTAAGGTAAAAGCATGGTTATGACATGGCTGTGATGGTAGATCTTGTTCTAAGAAGGTGAGAAGATGATTAGTGATATGCCCCATCATAGCTTGAAACTAATCGGTGTCAGTATCCTTGGGGACAGATTACTCAGACAAAGATTTCTCCAATATTTCTCTATGTGCGAGGGATAGCCTTAATAGCTCTAGGATTGATATCTATGTGGGGGTCTTCTTAAGCTGATCTAGGAGATTATACTTGCTAGGATTTTATGTTGGAAAAGTAGGTTGTGGCCTAGATTGAGATGGGACTCCTTGGATGGTAATTTTTCCATGTCATGTGGTGACTCCACACTCTACACTAGATCCTTTGACGGTGACGACAGTGATGACGCTATCACAGGAAGTGACCATGTTGGAATAGGTGTGTTGCACAATTGTGTAATCCTTAGCTTTTCATGTGTTGTTTTCCTTGTTATGATCTAGCATAGGGTTCTTGTATATCTTAAGATCCTGATTCCCAGCTGGTACCTCAACAAATATGGTTTCATTCTCTATTAGGTCTTGAATGATATTCTTAAGTTTCATGCAGTTTTTCATTTTGTGTCTTTTCACATAAATCATTCTCATTGTACCAGCATGGTTTCTCTTGTGGTTCTTGATAGTTTTCAAAGTTGGGAAATGTTATCAGATTTGACTCTACCAACTTCTTCATGATGGTTTCAATGGGTTCTAATCTAATTGTGTGTACTTGTGTTTAGGATAGTTGTTCCTGTTAATGGTTCGCCTTTGTTGCATGTCAGTGTTATTGATTTGATTGTTCGTAGGAGGTTTTGTTTATTGCACAGTTGGTTGAATGTTCGCAACTTGATTGTTGTTTGGTCTAGGAGCACTTAGGACTACCTTAGCATCTACCACATCGTCATTTTCTACGTTCTTGCTCTTGGCCCAGACACGAGGCTTGTCATTTGAACTAGTTGATGGTTGATTGTCTTTGTAAGCTTGAGTATTTCCCTATGAGATTAGAGCTCTCTCAATATTAAGGGCTCTAGGGACAAGATCATCATAAGATGTGATGCACTGCATTTTCAAATGGAAGGATAAATTTGGTTCTAGATTTTCTATGATGATACCCACTTGTTGTTCATTGGGAATAGGCCACTTGCTCCTACTAGCTATTTGTCTCCACTGTTGTAAGAAATTAGTGAAAGATTCCCCTTTGTTTTGTTTGAGAGTGTACAATTCCTCTAGACTTACGTCCATGTCAATATTAAAGGAGAAATGATTGATGAATTTATCATTAATTTCTTGGAAGGTTTTGATGCCAAGAGGTAGATGAGAAAAAAAATCCATGGTAGGACTTGTTAAACTTCAAGGGAAGAGGCTCATTAAGTAAGAATCATTGTAGGCCATCTCCATACACGTGACATTAAACTATTTGACATGGTCCATAGGACTTCCTCTCCCTTTGTATTTGTCAAATTTGGGGATTTCAAAGCCGGGAGGGAATGACACCATTGCGATGTTTCAGTCAAATGGATAAGGACATAGATTCTATGTATGGGGATTCTTTGTCTTTCCCATTCAAAGTTCATACATTTCCTGGGATAATGCCTTAAATTGTGATGCTAGATCATCTTGCGGGTTTGGTAGAGGAACATATGTTGGGATGATGGATGAGTTGTATGGGGGATTTTGATATGATAAGGTGTTATATGGGGTGTATGGTAGTGTGAGATTTTGTGAAGGTGATTGAGGTTTTGATGTATATGTTTTTTGATGCCTAAAATTGATAAGCAACAACCTTATGGGAAACTTAGTTAATGGGGGACCAATTGCGCTAAACTGAGTGACCTTCGGGTTTTTAAAGAAGTTGGATCCTTCTGTATTTTGGAGGTTTGGAATGAGAAACATAAGCAGATATAAAAAAATAAAGATCTAACCTAAGGCAATGCGCTAAGATGTAGGTGTGGGCATGGTAAATCTCCCTTTCAGATGGGATTTAAGGGCCCGTTCAACAAACTGCATGTCCCAAAATAATAGAAATCATAGTTGAAAACCTAAATAATCTATTCAATAACATAAAATAACTCCCATACACATTTACTGAAAAGAAGAGTCCAAGACATGGTATAAATAATAAAACTTATATTGAAATTATAGAAGTTATGCAAATAAACTACTTAGTTACAATAATGGCATAGTATAATGTTTTGTCAAATAGCTAAGAAAAAAAAAGGCCAAACAACAATGGCACAGTCTACGAGTCTTAATACAATAATAAAAAATAATACAAAAGGTGTGGTGTCTTTCCATAATTTTTCTGCGTATGTTTTGAACTCATTTTTGGAAAGAACAAGTAGTATAAATAGAGAAACATCCCACTACCTAAAAGCCAGTAATAGAAAGATTCCTTTAGCATGAGCAATGATGTCTATAGCAATGATTTCCCAAGGTTGTTGCAATAGAAAATATTCTGAGACATAGAATGCAGTCACCTTCGAGCTAGATGCATCCCCTACAAATGATGGCTATGGTCCCAATGTAGAAGTAGCAAAATTCCATGCAGACATGTGTCACTCACCCATGAAGTCAGTTAGGACACGTGGTGATAGGTCGGGGCTTGTCGTTGATTCTTCCTTCCTTGCGATGAAAACCCCCACAGAGAAGACACGTGGAGAAGTCTTCACTACCAACACTGACTGTGGGGTCTACGAAAAAGTGTCCATGGAATGATGCTACGTGGCACACAAGCGGAGCTCAATAGAGAAGTAAAGGAGAGTGGGCTCACAAATGCTTGTTCTTTCGACACATGGAAGCAATGCAGGGCTCGAGAGAGAAGCAAGGGAGGAAATATTTGTGAGGAGCATGTGGTAGACACGTGGTGATAGCAGGCAAAGCTCTTCAAAAAGGGGCCCATAGATATTCAGATATATTGGGCATGGGCCAAGGCCAAGCAAAATAATATTATCAAACTAAAGGGAGCTCGAGGGATTTTTAAATCCACATTTTCCTAGCACATTTGTATTGACGATGTTATGTTGAGGATTATAGTAGGAACTTGTTTGTTGTTGTTGGGCATATTGTTGAGCTAGTAAGGCTTGCTGCTATTGTTGCACCACTAGGGCTTGCTGCTAGGCATGTTGTTGTTGTGATGCTAAGGTTGCTTGATGAGATTGATGTTGTTGTTGTGCTAAGGCTGCTTGTTTTGCTTGATGTTGTTTTTGTGTTACTTGTTGTGCTGCTAAGGTTGCTTCTTGTTGTTGTTGTTGTGCAGCTTGTTGTGTTGCTAAGGCTGCTTGATGTTGTTGTTGTGCTACTTGTGCTACTAAGGATGATTCTTGTTGTTATTGTTGTTGTTGTGTTGCTAAGGTTGCTTGTTGTTGTTGAACGACTTGTTGATAAGCTTGTTGTGCTTATTGTAAAGCTAAGACATATGCTTGCAATGTGGGATCAATTTGTTGTTGGGACATTTGTGATGGATTATGAGTGTTGACATTTTGAGCGAGTAACAGATTGTTGATGAAAGGTTGAGGGTTTCCTTGGTTTATCATTCCTTGTAAGATAGTGTATTGAGGTGGAGGAATGTAAGTTTGAGGTCCCAATTGATTTTGCATGGTAGAGGGGACCATGGGAAATGATGAGGATGATGCCATTAGAATTTGTGATGGTAATGATATGCTAGGACCTTGAGTCCATTGATTGAAATGGTTCCCCTATCCCATTTCTTGAGGATTTCCTTGTGTTAAAGATGTAAACAAGGCATTACCTGGGTTGATGGCATCTGTGACCAAGGAATTGGTTTGAGATGGGTTGATAATGGATGGGATGGATGTGTTTTGTGAAATCAATGGTATGGATGAACTGATGGGAGGGTTGGATACAGATGTCCCCATTTGCATTAAGGTTTGACTCTATGGTATGGTATTGACATGCCCTGGTGCATTTTTTTGAGACACTTGGTCCATACTGCATTACATGATGATAGGAACACTTGTGGTACTCATGGGTATAGATGAAGAAGGATGGCACCAATATGTGGAGTTTGTTGTAGAGTAATCAAGTTTGAGGGGTTTATATTTTTTTTTGGGATCTTCAGGAATGAGAGGAGCACCAAATTGATGAGGTCAATATTTGTCTTAATTATTATCATGATTTGTCTAGTGTTGTGTCCACAATAGTTTACCCATTTGGCCTATTGTTCCTTTATTGCCATAATATTTGTTAGAATCAAAGTGAATTGATATAATATAAATGAT
This sequence comes from Sequoia sempervirens, assembly GCA_007258455.2. Lineage (NCBI taxonomy): Eukaryota > Viridiplantae > Streptophyta > Pinopsida > Cupressales > Cupressaceae > Sequoia > Sequoia sempervirens. The sequence goes on from VDFB02365569.1 coordinate 15,422, forward strand.
ATGCAAACTCTTAGGTAATCAACCGTTTATAAGCACTAATCATGGTGATTGTGTGAAACAAGTTAAAAAGGGGCAAAGCATGAAGACAATAATTTCCATGTGATTTACTAGTTTTCATTCAGTGGTTGTCTCCTAGTATAGTCTTAGCTAATAAGTTAGTGACTAGGATTAATATCAGTTAATAACTTTTGAAAAATAGTAGGTCGTAGGCCATATTACTATTTTTCATACATCGGTAAACATTTTGTTATCCATGTATGATCTGTGGGCATGATATTCCAAGCACTCTGTTTGTATTAAAGACATATATATGCCCTTTCGCTGGCATGGAAACATCCTAATTTTTGTTCTGCAAATTTGAATTAATACATAGTGTTGTTGAAAGAATAAGCTACAAGTATCTTAGTGTTTCCACTCCATTCAATCGGTTGGGGGAAAGGACCCGCTCCGTGCCATTGCTTGGAGTTATCTTATTTACTATTGTGTGAGGTATTATTTGTGTTTGTTTTATGTATTAGCAGTTGTTTGATTTGTATGCAACTTCATTAAATAGTATGTGCATGGTAATGAACGAGTTTCAATTATATTAATAAAGAGTGAAACAATTTAAGTATTACCAATGTTTGGTATGGACACAGGTTGTGGGATAGAAGCATGACAATGGTATATAATCTGTTTTAGAAACGTTGCAAATAATCTGTTGGGCTTATTGTATCCTGTCACTAGGACATAGAGGTCTTGTCACTCGAATGCATAGTTCATGTTGCCTGCATTACATTAGTGTGATTTCAGTAATTAATTCCATTCTTTATCACTGTTAATGATGTTATGAGATAAAGCATGTATTAGCAAAATTGAGTTAAGATTTCTAGAGTAGATGAGAGTTTAAAATAGGTCTTTCTATTTTAATACAATTTAAGGAAGTGTGTTTTAATCTTTATTGGTTTATTTAGACTTGTATATGCATACATTCCCACTTGACTTACCACCTTCATCCCTTAAGCAAATAACCACTATACCTTTCATTAGTTTACGACCCTGAATTGACACAACTAGGTAAGAACTAAGGGATTCCATAAGCCAAACTCAAACACGAAACTCTATCATAATCTTAAACCATAGTTTTACCCAATCACAAAGGTAGGTGTCCAAGTGGTGGTTCGGGATGGAGGATTAGTATCAAGGGTACCCACAAGTGTGATGCTTTCAAATGGAAGAGTTGGACCAAAGTCTTTGGAAAGGCTAGTTGCAAGACTAGAAGTGGATGTTTGATTCAGCCCTAGTGATGGAGTTGTGAAGCCTTGTGTCAAATTTTGTGCACAAAGGATGAGGAAATCGGAGCTATAATTTATAAGGCTTGATGTTCCATGATTTCATCCCTAGTAAGTTCAAATGGATTGTTCATGATGTCTTCTATCTCATATGGTATTGATGGAGATGATGGTTGTTGTGATGGGGTAACTTGACTTCTCGGATCAAATTCTAGAGGATTTGGATCACTTGAGGTAAATGTGACTTTGGTTTTCTCCATGATTCTCTTGTGTTGTGATCTTGTTTTTACCATAAATTTTGTGTCACCTTTAGGAGAGTTGTGTTGAGATTTGTAATTTTTGAACTCTCTAGTTGACTCAAATCTAGGTAAAAGGGACACTCTAAGTCTTTTTGGAGCAATGATGATAATGGGGGATGAAAAGGTGGGTGATGCGAAAAGTGATTTTTGCAAATGTTTTGGGACAACACTTTTGACTTGAGTTTGATGTTTAGATGTTAGGATAAAGGATGCTTATGAACTTGGAAATATTTAAGGTAGACTCATGACCTTCAAGATAAACTAGTTCAAATATGATAACTTACTCCAATGCATGGAAAAGGATACATTTCACATACAAAGTAGACAAGTTAGGGTTTTGGTTTTGATTGATGTTCAAGTCAAAAAGTTTTGGTGTGTTCAAAATTTTTGCAAATTTAAGTGAGATGAAGGATGAATTTTGATGAAGGGGTGAATGAAGTGCTTGACCCAATGTTGACTTAGAATGGACCTTTGTTTTCCAAGACCAAGGTAGTGAGAATGATGCTAGACCTCTAAAGTGTTCAAATCTTAAAGAATAATGTGACCTAAATGAGAGGATAGATGTGGTTATGTAAATCTGGATGGTTCCTCCTAGATCGGGCATAATAGTTTCTTAACAAGAGGTCTCGATTACGATAAAGTATTAGGGACCACTTTATACCAAAATTTGAATTACGATACTACTTTTGTAATGGCGGCACGTAGATCTTCCCCTATGGATTTTGATTGTGCGATAGATCATTTAGAGGAGTTCATTATCATGAAAAAGTCTAGGGTTTTGACTGAAAAATAACATGCATAAGTCTAGATTGTTCCTTGACACACATTTATAGAAGTGGTATAACAACTTGGTTCTATTCTAGTGAAGTGTTTGAAGGTTTTTTTTAGAGCTTTTGGAGTAAGATGCCTAAGTTTGAAATGACAACCTGTAGACCTTCTCTTGGGGATTTTGATTTTGTGTGAGATCATTTAGAGAATTCTATGTTTATGGATGAAAAGAGGATATTTATTGCTACGTGGGTGGTGGTAATATGGGCCTTCTAGCCTCAATATCGATTTATTCCTCTTCTTCATCTAATATTTTTGTGGTGTTCATCCACTGAGTGGGTGTTTATTTTGTGTCAAAAGTAAAGCTTCTCAAACTGCTAATTATGTCAGTTTGTTCACCTTCAATAAGTTCAAAGTTTGGTTGCATAATGGCAGGTGTAATATTAGGTTGTTCAACAGGAGAAATCGATCTCCAAATAGTCATGTGGAGTTCAATTTGTCACATTTATCCTTTTTAAGTGAATTTATTTTACCATAAACACTCGTCTTTGATTATGTTTTCAAACTAAATGTTTATGTCAAAAACATCATAACTTTCACAATGTCCATTTTATGAAGATCATGAGGTTGAATCCATAATTACCTATGTTGTCTTTGGAAAATATGGATTGAGATATAATTCAAGATATTTAGAAATCTCTAAGGATAGAAATCCTTAGGACAAGCAATAATAACAAGGCTAATTCAAGAGGTATCCATATTTAGGCCAAAGTGTTTGAAATTTTGAGAAAGATTGTGAATGTTTGTTTTGTAATGTTTTAGAACCAAGCAATGTGTTCAACTAACTCATAGTCATTTACCACCTAGGTTTGAAATGTCCATACTTGTTGAGTCCCTACTCAGATTTTTCCAAACACTAAGACATTGTGAACAGTTAGATATTCTGTGACACTGGCTCTCATCCACAACACACACTTCTCGGGACCACCAAATCTAAAACTCCTAAAGATCCTAAGATCCTAAGGATTTTTCTGTTTCAACAATGAATAGTACAAATGCAGGGTAGCTTCAGAACAAATTTTCTTGCACCAACAAGCATTAAGGATTTTGGCAACTAAACAATGGTTCTTAGTAATGAACTAAGAACACCCAATTGTATACACAACTGTTTTGCCAATTAAGGCTCTTACTACCATTCTCATTCCACTTAAGGCATGGTACTAGGTGCAGTATGTTATATAGTCCAGGATAGAAGGTACTTTCTCACAATTTCCCAACCTTTAATATAGCCCACCAATAAACATGCTTGCAAGAACTTTCCTATGAGTTTCCCATTGGGGGTGTATCTCATAGTAAGTCCTCTCTTAAGGGTGACACAAAGCATAAAATTGTACTTAATTATTTCTCTTCACTCAAGATCACATGAAGCATAAGGAGATTGGATATGTACTTTAAGTGCACACAAATAGCAAAGTACACTTGGAGTGTTTCTCTTCACCCAAGATCACAGGAAGCGCAAGGGGATTGGATACGCACTACAAGTGTGTCACAACAAAGCATACCGTCATTCATTTTACCGACTAAAGCTAAGATTAATTCATTTTATGCACCAAATGAGATGTTAAGTTGACTTGTTCAATTTTAAACCCAAAAGACAATGAAGAAATGAGGGTTCAATTTTAGTCCTGTTTGAGTGTTCATTTTAAACCCAATTGAAATTTAGTGAGGTCTTAGAGGGTAAAATAAAAGCATAAGAAATAGGATTATAATCTCCCCAAAGCATCAAATGCTTGTTAAAATCATAAAATATTAAGAGGATAATGATTCTTTACTTTAGCTTTGTGTTGTCCAATCCTACAAAACCGTGTTAGTCTAAAAACCAGAACAATGTTAGAAGCATGTTAGTACTCTGAAAAAAAAAAAAGAAAAAAAAAAGCACATGTTGAAAAATGATCATTAAACTTCTTACCAAAGTTGGGCATTGCTATACATGATAGCATCGCTCTGGTGAATAAGGGAGTCACTCTAGTGAATAAGGGAGTCACTCTGGTAAATAAGGACATTGCTTTGTGGACAAACTAGAGAGCACGATATCATCGCTATTTGGTCAGATGCCGCCATTTATAAATCTTTGATACCTCAATAAAGTATTAGCGTCATCATTTGTTTAATCAGCATTGGTGCATTTAATAGGAATCACTATTTGAAATTATGATAGTTTCGTTGTATGGAGACGCCCTGCAAAGGCGTCGCTAAAATTGAGTTGGGTGTTGCTCCTTCTTGCAAAAGTCAAAACGAACAAAATTCGAGCTAGAAATTGCTTAAATTTGATAGGTTTTCCCTCCTTCTAGTGCTAGAATGTTGACCGAGGATATTAGTAGGGGCTGATTACAATTGATCCATGAAGAATCAAAGCATATTCATGCCACTAATACTCAATCTAAATAGGATCATTCAAATGAAAGTTAAACCAAACATTTATTGAAACTAAACATTACAAACTATGAAAGCAGTTAAATGTTTAGTCTAACCCATCTAAAAATTATCATGTTTTGAGATTGGTGTCGTGTTGATGTGAAATGATGACCCTTTCCCAATCCCGTAATCAGTGAGCTTGTTTCAATTCATTCTATTGAAGAGAATCGATGAAACAGTTGTGATAAGTGGATGAAAATATGATTTATACTAAATTGAACATGATGCAAACTAATTTAACATGATTTTGTGCTAAAAAATGATCTAAATATGCAAAAACTAAGCTAATATAAGTGGATTCTAAGCTAAAATATTCAAACCCTAATTTATAAACAAGTTAAATGGATGCATGGAAGCCATTAATGGAAGCTTAAAGCTAATATGCAACTAAAAATGAACTAGAATATTCTAAATGTGAGTTAAACTGAGTGTGAGTGTGAGTGATTTCAACAACATAAGTTTTCAAATTGAAAGATGGATCCATTTGTCTCCAAATAGTGACCTATTTATAGGAAAGCAAATGAGAAATGGAGGGTTGAGATCAAAATAGTTAATTAGTGGTCAAGGATGGAGGAAATTGGAGGCATGGATCATGGATTCTCATCAACAGGTGAAAATGAAACATGAGATTTAATCAAGGGTTCTCATTCCTTCCAAACAAACACACTTTTGACCTGTTTAAGAGGTCAAAAGTTAACTTGCTCAAGAAATCACAAGTTAACTTGCAAATGAAGTCAAGTGAGAATATTCCCTTTTTCAAATGATTGGAGGAGGGAGAATATTCTTTGGAATATTCTCATGGGTGAGGAAAAAGGATGTTTTGCAAATTAAACAAAGTTTTAATTGTGCAAAAAGGGGTAAGGAATATTCCATGGGAATATTCCCCTTTTGGAGGAAAAATAGATTAATTAGATAATTGTTAATTAAACAATGTTAATCATACAATTAGGTGATTTAGAAAAGTGATACTCATTAAATTAAATGATTTAATGAATGGGGAAAGGTGAAATGACATTTAATTTTATAACTTAGGGTTATTTAATTAAATAAGAAGACTCGGGGAATTAAATTAAATAGTTTGATTTATTTAGTTTAATGAGAAATAATGTTAGCGTGAAAGGGGGTGAATTAACCCGATTTGATGAATTAAGTTAATAGACAAAAATTATGCAATTAATTAAATAGCTAGACTAATTTAAGTAATTAAGAGAAAAGAGGATGGGTTTTAGGATGAAATGATGTTAGTATACCTGATTCAAGTACACGATATCATTCAGGATATTTTTCAATGTCTACAATAGGTTCTTCCAAAGATGCAAGAGCATGTGGGTGGCCATATGTACAATTGCTTCATGGATATGCCTAGACATTGACACCATATAGGTGGGATATCTTATAGATGTTAATTTCTGATGGGTATATACTATGCCCACCATGTGATTCCATTATCTAATGCTAATGGTTTTCATGGAGTGATGGGACATCAACACCTTTTCCTTGCATTTTTTGATGGGGGAGATGATGACTACACTAGAGGATTGTATTGAATCCTACAATTACCTATGTTATGTGAGATCATGATGACCAAGGAGCATTGAGAGATGAATTATGTTTTGGCTAGCTAAATGTATTTGTAGACACTCAAAATTTGTCCTCACAATCATCCTATTTGTAGTCTATTAATCAAATGGATACTATTATTTGTTTAATTAATTCATTTAAATCAACATATTATAAGCATTTATCGATATTATAAGCATTTATTCATTCATTTATATTATAAGCATTTATCCATCTGCATAATCAATCATTTATCTATTTCATATCGATCCATGGATTAAAACCATTTAATCATTCATCTAAATTCACAAATATTTAAATCATTAATCTTTATCCATTTATATATTCCATTAAATCACTTGCATAAATAAACCCATTTAATTAAATCACTCATTTAATTCACAAATCTATCTTTATTCTAAATTCCTAAACCTGCATTATATCATAAAGCCACTCATTTATCTCTCTCATTTCAATCAATTGCACTTGATTAAACAATATGGGATAATCATTCATTTTTCTATTTCATGCTTTAATCCCACATTTCTCTCATAACTTGAATCTACCCTATGAGGACATCTATATAACCCCTCTCTTCTCACCAAAAATCATATGGAATTTTGACCATACAATCCTTTCTTCTGCTCATCATAGCTTCTTGTTGCACTTGTGCTTGTGAAAATTTGAGAGCGCCAAAATGCATAAGTCAAAATCATGATGATAGAAGAAGAATGGAGTTCATTTTCTTTTGAATGCATGTGTTTTCGGTTTGCATAGTTTAGTTTACATTTTTTGCATGTGCTTTCATTTAATAAAGGCTTCATTGATGTTTTTTATAAGATAAGCAACATTTACAAGATGTTGTACCCTTTACGTACATCGAGCCTCAGAGGCCAAAAAAGATCACGTCCATAAAAATATAACAAAAATCACCAAAACAAAACACGGTAACAACAGACAAATAGTCGACAAAATAATGACCCAGTAGACAAGACACAACAACAACAAACTAACTAACATCCTCCCAATTCTGAGAGAGGAGGCAAACAACATCCTCCCCAACCCAGTTGGGGCCTTCCTTTGTATCCTTCTTATACATTTCATCTTTAAGTATAGTAGAAAGGGTGTTAGTCGCACGATGGACCATCTTGATAGTGAACCAAGCTAAACCAGCAAACTTCTTCTCTAGCTTCTCCACCCACTCCAGTAGCATGTGATGATCCTCCCCTTTTTCCACAGTCTTCACGATGTCTTCATGATCTATAGCCTGAGGGTCAGAGGAATGGGAAGTCAAATTATCCTTTAGCATTTTGTTGAGATCAAAAAAGTGGCTAGGACCTTCAACAAATTCCTCCTCCTCCCCCTTTGTGTCTTCCTCATTCATATTTCCCTTGGTGGTAGACTACTCCTCATTAGTAGAAATTTCATTAATCTATACTTTCTTGCTATTTTTTGCCACAATGCCAGATCTCTTAATTCTAGTATTTTCAACCCCAGTCTCCACCATAGCAGCAACCACAGTATCCACCTTGGAGTCTCTTCCCACTGCATTCTTCCCATCTCTATCAATTTCTGGTGGCTCCACTAGACCTTTCCCCTCTTCTTTCACTTTTTTCTTAGCTACAGGTTTGTTTTTAGTCTTGCAGTCAAGCATGGATTTGGGCTTACAAATCCCAGCTACAACATTCAACTGGGAAAGCCCCACACTCCCCTTTTCATTGATGTTATGTTGAAGCTTTGATTTGGGTTTATAGATTAAATCATCTTTTTCAGTTTTTAGCATACACATAATGATGAACCTAACATGAAATTAGTCTATGGATGCAACAAGTTTGTTTGTCCAAGACTTGAAAAAAAAAAAAACATAAACTCACATTTGTCGAAGACTTGAAGGTTTGAAACTACTAATGACATTTGGTGTAGGACGTTTCTTGAAGATTTAATTTTTAAAAACGATTGTCTTTTAGTATAGAAAAAATTTTGATTGGTGCTTAAAAGGAACTTTGTTTGTCATGTTTGGTGCACTTGCACATTATGTATTACCTGAACAAGTGTGTATGTATCCTCTCCCCTTGAGCACTTGTGCGATCCTAGGTTATGAGAAATACACATTAGTCTCCCTTTTTATTTTTAGTAGGAGGCCTGCCTAGGGATTTCATCACCCCAGGGTTCGACCTCAACCATGTTTCCTGAAGGGCTATATCAAAGGGGGGAGAACAAAATTTGTACCCCAAGGAGTGGCTAGCATCATTCGAAGCCAAGCCATGAGACCCTCAATCTGCTAAGACTTGCTAGTGATGAGAGTGGGAGTGGACCTCCTAGTTCTCAGGCTATTTTAAATGAGCTCTTTGTTCACGATAGTCCCCCACTAGACACCTCTTATTTTAGTAGCCAAAAAAATCCTTCTATTTGCTGGCATAGGAGGTCAGACCTTTGAAGTTGTCCCATGTTCTCATAGTTCAAAGTTGAGAGAGAAAATTATTTGAGATCTTCAAGTCTTTGGGAATTTGAAGTTTGGTGTACCCGAGAAGTGTGTGTAAGGGGGAGGCAGTGCCACCGAACTTCTAAGCTATTCACTCTGAATAGGTGCAGTTGGAGAAATCCAAGTGGGAATCTCGCAAATATTGTCTTTGCCAGTCTAGGATTTGTACTTTAATGTTCTTTTATTGCAACAGTCAAACAACATTCACAATAAAAAACAAACAAACATTTTTAGTCATAATCAAACACCACACTTGTCCTCTAAATCTCAAAACTTTTCCAAAGATAAAACTCCAAAATATTCTATTTGTTGTGTCTTACGTGTGTGTTCAAAAAAAATCACAACCAAACATCACACTTAGGAAATCTGCAACCTTTTAACCTTGCAAACTCCAAAAACTCAAATAGCAAAAACATCCAAAATGAACCTATCACATAAATCTCTTGGGGCCATCATCCTTTAGTTCTGATCTTTCAATCCTTGCATTCTGCCTAGTCCTTACATATCCTTCGCTCTTACATTGGTAAAAAAAACCTTTAGCTTGCACTTAGGCTACTCTTCCTAGGTCTTGAAATCAAACCTTTGGCTATTAATTTCCTACATCACTTGAGGTTTATCATCCTTGAGTTAGGAATTTCCATTATCCTTGAGTAGGGAAATCCTCTTGGAGTTCATCATCTCCTACATACCCTCTCTTGATAATTTTTCCTTTTGTCTATCCATCATAGCACAAGCAAAGCCTTGCATCATAGCCAACTTCATACCTAGGGTTTCCTTTGAGCTCTTGTGTTCTTATCATACCATACCATTCTCAATGTCTCATCTTAGAATCATATTTGTCTTCATTACATCCTAATCTTGAGTCTCATACATTATCTTGTCCTGGGTTGAAGATCAAAACAATCACCCATGACCCCTAGAACAAGAGCAAAAATGTTTCAAGAAGAAGGGAACCCTTGGGGAAAATAATTTTATGGGGAAGATCACATTAGTGTTGCAATTAGTGAAACAAATGAAATTGATAATGAAGAAATAACCCAATCCCATATAAATGAAGCACTCAATGATCATAGATTCACTGAACTGCTTATAGAGGTAGTCAAACGTAACCCACAACAATACTTCAAGGCCCTTGCTAATGAAGGAATCAAAATTCCTCTTGATTTTGACATATCATTACTCACAATGAATTACCAACCTAAATCTAGTGAATCTAAGCATCACCAAACAAACAATGATGATAGAATCAAATATCATAGACCCTTTTATCTACAACCTAGTTACAAGAGATATTCAAAGACATCAAAATTTGCACCAATAAATAACCCTATTTTGGATAAGCTTAGAGAACTAAGAAAAAAATTGGATACTCTGAAGAACAGTAAAATATCATCCCACAAGTTCTCCATTGCAAATATATGTCCTTATCCTTTCGACTGGAGCATACCAATGCCACCTTTTCCTAGTCACTGGGACATACTGAAACTTGATAAATATAAGGGAAAAGGAGATCCTAAAGGCCACTTAAGAGAATTTTGTGCTACTACCATGGAATTTGAAATTGATGAGACATACCTTATGAGAGTATTCCCTCATATTCTAGGAGGAGAAGCTATGGAATGGTTTTCACGATTACCCTCGACCATCAAATCTTTTCAAGAACTGGTTGATAAATTTGTCTCCAATTATAGTTTCAACTGTGAACTTAAAGTGATCATGAAAAACCTTTTTAACACCAAAAAAAACAAAGAGAACCTTTTGTGTCATTTTTACAAATATGGAGACATTTAACAAAATGATTACCTTATGTCATTCTAGACAAAGAATTGGTTGATCTCTTTTTTCAAAATTTGAACAAGGAATTTGGAAGGGAACTTCGCCTCAAATGCTTGGATTCCTTTGATGAAGCCATAGAAATGGGATTTTGAATCAAACAAACTCTCATCTATGATGGAACTATTAAACTTAATAACAACAAAGATCAAAAATCAGGTTCAAGTAACAAGACACCTTTTTGGGTTAAGAACAATAATGTGGTCAATGACGGAGTTGTTGATGTGAAAATGATTAAAAAATCATCACCTAGCTACAACCTTAAAGGTTCATCTTTAGATAAAGGAAAATAAAAAATAAAGAATTTTCCCTAAACAAAATTTTACACCATTGGGAGAATTATTTGAATCCACATTAAAAGAACTCGAAAATAATATTATAACATTACCTGAGATGAAAGAATATAATCCATAAGTAAAACCCCCATGGTGGAATGAGGATCAATTTTGTGACTATCATAGACACAAAGGACATAAGACTAATAGTTGCAATAAACTTCAACATCTAATGCAAGACCTTATTGATGACAGTAAGATACCAGTTGACAGACACACTCCTTTTGGTAACTTTGATCATGAGATGTTTAAAAAACCTTTCCTTAAGCATGACAAGGATGAAGGAAAGACCCTTGAATTTGGTGATGGTGTAAACTATACTACTGCTAAGTATGACTATATGATAAATAACATCAGTGAGGTTGATAATCATGTGAACACTTTCATTATAAAAGGCAAAGAACCTAATTGCAATGTTACTACACATAGGTACAATTACCCTTAGATGTCCTAATTCAAAACCCATTGCACCAACTTCGTGATACAACCTCATGGAGCATTTAGGTAAAATGCCCGCACAAATTTCTATACTTGAGCTATTACACCTATCTCCTGAGCATAAATTTATCCTAGATAAAGTGCTTGTTACTACTACAGTGCCTATATACTTTCATGTAGATCAATTCTAAGCTATGGTGGGACACGTCACCTCTCCTCACACTCTCACTTTTACTGAGAATGATGATGTGTCCATCTGACAACCACATAATGCGCCCTTACACATTGAAGTACTTATCCATAAAGTTAAGGTCAAGCAACTTCTAATAGACAGAGGAGTAGGTCTTAATATTTGTATTCAAGAATTGATCACAAAATTAGGGTTCTCTAAAAATGCAGTTGATCCAAGGAAAAATATTACCATAAAGGCATATGATGAAGAGGAACACTTGTCTAAAGGATAAGTTACTCTACCAATCAGGGTTGAGCCTATGGTAAAGGATGTGGTTTTCCAAGTCTTTGATCTCCCTCTGACCTTTAACATCCTCCTTGGAAGACCATGGATTCATGCAATGCAAGTAATACCTTCTACATACCATCAATGCATTAAATTTCCACACAATGGTTCTAAAATCATAATACAAGGAGATCCAGACCCTTTCATGTATTGCCATAATCTAAGCCCTAAAATTGAAATCACAATCCCTAGCAATCGTGAAGCACCTCCTTCTCAAGCATATGTTGATCCTAAATCCTTAAAAGAATCCACTTCATTTATCACACCATCAAACCCCAAGGCCCAAATCCATGATATGTGATGTGGAGAATACCGTATGGATAATTTACTAGCAAAAGACACTGCTAATGTCATTGAGAAGGGTCAAAATTCCAACAATCATGTCAAGAAAACTACAAAAGGAATGCAAACAAATGATCGTGCTTGGATTGAAACCTTTTGGGATCCTAATGATACACCTACCTTTTCCATATCTACTTCTACTCAAGCTTTTCATATCCATGATAACCCCTTGTTTGACTAGGACATATATGATAACCCACTCTTTGATCATGACCCTACTGAGGATATGCAATCATCATCCTTCCATCCCACCTACCCTGGGCTAGAATGAATCTCCTATTGTCACCTCTACTAAGCCATCTTGCCAAGCTATTGAGGATGCGCAAGCCTCCTTTGACGTTAACAGTACCAAAAAGGATAGTCCCAAAGACTCCATTGAATACATCGCCACTCCCATTCATCCACTAAAAATTCTCGTCACTTTGCCTATTTCATCCATCTCACTCACATCTAGTCACATCATAGACATGGATCAACAAGTCATAACTCAAGAAATGAATAAAAGAAAAGCTCCAATGAACGAGCTATCTTTAAAATGAGATCAAGAATCAAGAGACATAATGAAAATAAAATAAGATTAAGATAAGTCCCTTAGCCAAAATAAAAATCTATTGGACAAATCAAAAATAAAAGAAGATCAAGAAAAATCCCCTAGCCAAAATAAAAAGCTATTGGATAAATAAAAAATAAAATTCAAAAGTGAAAGCAAGCAAAAGTCGATCTCCAAGTATGCCTCTCCATAAAAAATGACTGGGGGCATCTATCAAGGAAAAAAGTAAAAAAAAGAGCTTGTTGATCCAAGGTCTCCATCCATGTCACTCTCACTCATACCATATATTCCATTCCACCCATCCATGTTCACATATATGTCATATCACACCATTGGTGATGTCCTTCAATGTATCTTTGATGACAACCCCTTCACGTACTCTATCTTGTTGGTTGCTCAAGCTCCTTTTCATCTGAAGCCTAATGGCCCACATAGTGTGCACATTATGGATCATACCATAGCCTCTTTCATCCGCTACATCTATCATCCTTCATACTTTCCCCTCACATTCGTCATCCCAATCGGATCATTTCATATAGCACAGTCATCCACACAGGATTGGGGCATCATCAAGGTAGTCTACGGATCTAGTGCTTATCAATTCTATACCTAGCTTTAGAGCACTAGACTAAAGCCTAAAAAAATACAAAAAAGTGGAAAAAAGTCCTAAAAAAATACAAAAAATGGAAAAAAGTCCTAAAAAATTACAAAAAAAGAGAAAAAAAATCAAAAAATAAAAAAAGTAAAGAGAAATCAATTCGTTCAATGGTGAAAACTACTTCGATGGCACCTTGAGCAAGTACCATGGTGAAAACCAATAAATCAGCCCCATGTGTAGAGACTTTGCTCCTTTTTCCTTTGGAGCTCCACTTGATCTTTCCAATCATTTCCATTCACCCTCCACTTCATAATGGAATTTTCACACTCACCATGGCTTGTGAATTATTCAAAATTTCCCTCATTTGCTCACTTTGCCATGCATACTAGATTGGTCATATCCCTCATTGTGACATTTCCTCAACCTTAGTTATGGGTTGAGATACTTAGCATCTCATGGTCAGAGAAACTATCCTCTTTGTCTCTCTGCTCGCTTGTGATTCATCTCATTCCGTCGTGAAACTAAAAAATCCAAAAAAAACAAATATTTGAAAAGTCCAAAAAAATCAAAGATTCCAAAGCTCCAAAAAAGTCAAATATTCTAAAAATCCAAAAAAATCAAATATTCAAAAAATCCAAAAAAATCAAATATTTCAAAGATCCAAAACATTCAAATATCTCAAAAATCCAAAAAGTCATATAATTCCATAAAGAGTGACACTTTCAGATCGCCACACAACTTTAAACTTCAACAAAAATGAAACACACCACATTTGACAATCAAGCAAACATTGCAACATACCTATCAATCCATTTTCAAATCCAATTAAACACATGAACTGTGACAAGAATCAGATCTACATGGAAGCATGATGCCTATTTGTTTGTCGATATTGGATTATTTTGTGATTTTTATCTTTGGTGGTCACATGTCTTCTAGCTTCTCAAGGATGTCTTGGACTAGAGAGGCGGGGATGGGGCATGTTCACTTGTTTGTTTTATTTGGATTGTTTCTTATTCACAGGATGAATCGTCTTAAGACATGATCATCTAAAATAATCAAGGACCTATAAGTCTAGTGTGGATGAGAACATTCCTTGTCTGATAGTGGTCTTCCATGCAATAAGTATTTAGGTCATCTAAGGTCCTTATACCTAGATGTTTATACTTCACTGCTAAATAAAAACATAAATAGTATTAAGGTCACCTAGATGTTCATGTTATCTATATGCTTATAATAATTTGCAACATAATAAGCTCTATGATGATAAAGCACTTTTTAAAGCACAAGAAGCTTCATCACCTTCATTTCCTTCGTATCTCTTTTTCATCTATATCATTTCATTTTCTTCATGCTCTTTATCTCAAAGGGTAATTAATCATTTTTTCTAACTGATGCTTGTCTTTTAATCCAAATATCAAATCAATTAACTTGCTTTTTAGCATGGGACTCTAATGCTCCCTAATCACTCAATTTATTAATCAATCATTGTTTTGTGCTAGAATCAATCTCAATCAACTTAATTATCTTATCAACTTGGCTATATTGAGCATTTCCATAAATTGTTCAGTTATGCCTATCAGTTGTGTATTTTCATCAAATGTACATCACCGCTTAATCATTTGCATAATATCAATATTCTAATCATTTTCTCATAATTTATCAAGAGATTAATCTTATCCCAACTTGTTCGATCAATCTCTCGACGGGGCATATCATCCTTATCATCATCCTTACCAAGATATCCCTGGGGCATGTATCATTTAATCAATTCTTTTTCTTTGAAACAACGAGACAGGTTGCATTGTCTCAAAGAGGGGCAAAATATAGACACTCAAAATTTGTCTTCACAATCATCCTATTTTTTGTCTATTAATTAAATGGATACTGTTATCTGTTTAATTAATTCATTTAATATCTTTCCTCTATTTTTTCGTTAATTCATTTAAATCATTAACATATTATAAGCATTTATAAGCATTTATCCATATTATAAGCATGTATTCATTCATTTATATTGTAAGCATTTATCCATCTACATAATCAATCGTTTATCCATTTCATATTACTCCATGCATTAAAACCATGTAATCATTCATCTAAATTCATAAATCTTTAAATCATTAACCTTTATCCATTTATATATTCCATTAAATAACTTGCATATATAAACCCATTTAATTAAATCACTCATTTAATTCACATATTCATCTTTATTCTAAACTCCTAGACCTACATTATATCATAAATCCACTCAGTTATCTCTCTCATTTCAATCAATTGCACTTGATTAAGCAATATGGGATAATCATTCATTTTTCTATTTCATACTTTAATCCCACATTTCTCACATAACTCGAAGCTACCCCATGAGGAAATCTATATAAGCCCTCTCTTCTCACCAAAAATCATATGGAATTTTGATCATACAATCCTTTCTTCCACTCGTCATAGCTTCTTTTTGCACTTGTGCTTGTGAAAATATGAGAGCACCAAATGCATAAATCAAGATCTTGATGATAGGAGAACAATGGAGTTCATTTTCTTTTGAATGCATGTGTTTTGGGCTTTCATAGTTTAGTTTACATTTTTTGCATGTGCTTTCATTTAATAAAGGCTCCATTGATGTTATGTTGAAGCTTTGATTTGGGTTTATATATTAAATCAACTTTTTCAGTTTTCATCATACACAGTATTATCTTGGCCATGCCATGTCCAAGGACATCACTAGGAATATCTACATGTCGTAGGTACTACATGATGCTTTTTTCATCTTATTCATTCATTGCATCATGGTTATGACCATCACTCTCATGGTGGTGTGAGATAAATAAGGCTCACACCTTCATTAGGGTATCATTTATACCATCCAAGTGATAGAAGGCTACATGATTGTCTTTGTCTAGGGACAAAGCATTCTATCCCATTTATACCATGATCTAGGGTGTTATGTGCACTATGAGGCACACAACCTGTTGACATGTATGCTTCTTCAATTGTGGGAATTGGAGCACATAATGCACACATTCCCCATGGGATTCCTAGTGGATATGGTCTAGACCGACCCATGAGAACCATGCCTATTTCTTGAGGAGGCCATGGAAGTTTGGTGACCTGATATATTGGTGAATATTTTTTGATATATTGCAGATCATGAATGTTCCATGAAGGCCATATAAGGCTTTATGGAAATGGGTGGGTTTCACTAGATAGTAAGGATACACTAGAATCATCTACTTGTCAATCATTAGCAATATATCATCATGCCATTCTATTTTGACTAGGTTATGAGATAGTTCGATTGCATACAAGGGGTTCCCATTATGTGGACAACCTACATACACTTGGTGCATAGTGTCGCGAGACCTGGGGACATGGCTATACCCACCACCATGGATTTTTCATTAAGAAAATTTGATGAAGAGGAGTGGCATGTAGCTCTCATGTCCAATGCAGACGATTTGGGTTTAATCCCAACACCTATAACATAATGGAGAATCACTCATCCTAGCCCTATCTTTCCTGTAGAACATGCCACCAATGAACCCTAGCCATGGGTGCATTAGGGAGATGATTCAAAAGAAGAGGAGGGATATTATTATGATAAAGATAATAATAGGGATCAACTAATTCCAGTTAGCAAGAGGGTGATGAGGGTAGAGAGAGGAGGCTGGTGTTATCACCAAGGGAAGGCCTAAGTCTTGACATCTCATGTCATGAGCACTACCTACCATGAATAGAGTGTCAATTTACCATGAGTGCGGGGAGTCGAGTAGAGTTTCTGCTACAATTCCCCAAGCATCATAGGTGACTATAAGAATTTTCCTAGTTACCACCCTTGTGGATCACCACCGACAAGCCGATGGTCAAGGTGAGAAGTTTATATTTATTTTTTTGTTCTTGATGGAGTAGAATACTATATGTTGCATTTGATTTAGATTTTGATATATATGATAATATTTATTATACAATGTTAATTTTACTTTTATAGTTGGCACAAAGGCATGGATAGACTTTATAGGTTGAGTCATAGTAGAGATGGTCATCACCATGTAGACTCAACATCCAATGTGGGCTAGTTATAGGTGATGAGCCCATTTATTAGCTAGTTTTCTTTTATCTTTATGTTGCTTATAAGATATTCCTGGGATAATTATTCCTACACTATTGTCATCTTTTATATTTATTATGCAGACCTTGAACTTGGTTAAAGTATATGGAAATGCGGTTATGATATGATGATGTTGGATGATTTATATGTGAATATGTATGAATTATGATTTATATATGTGTTTAATCATGGTAATTAGTATTATGTGTGTGTTTTATGAACTAACCCCTTGTAGCATGAGAAGACACTATAACCCACAACAATTGTAGAATGTAACTTGCACCCGAAGGAGTCCCTGGGTGGAAAAATAGGGGATGTTCCTAAATACACTAAACACAATAAATACAACATGGAGACACTCGATGAAGACAATCATGCATCATTATGACAAACAGTAAAGGCATTGAAGAAGGAAAACCTTGTTATCATTAGAATTCTAGCATAACTAATTCTATGTTCCACATTTCAATTCTATTATTATTAAGTTCTAATCCTATTTGGATTCTTATTTCTTTTCAATTCCAATTAGAATAGATAAATCTTAATTACGCTCTGATATCTAGGGAGTTGTAATTAATGATTTCAGTTTAGAGTTGTGTTTTGAATAAACTCCCTTGTGCATGTATATAGCCGGTGGTTGAGTTAGAATAGAGAGTTGATTAATCTTTCAATTGTGGATTTGGTTATAAAAAACTTTTCAATTTTTAGTTGTTATTACACAAACATGTTGATTGATCAAACATGGTTTTTATTAATACAATCTTTGAGCAAGATTTCATGTGATATTTTGGAATGTATAATGAATGATCTTTAGTTGATCTATGATTGGGTGAGTCTGAAGATTTAGATTTGGTTAAGTTTACTGAAGACAACCACCTAAGTAAGGGCCACTCAAGGTACTATCCTTCACTAGATTTATAGTTTTTATTTATGTTAGTAGTTACTTTATAATTGCATAATCAGTTAAGATAGTTTCTTGAATATCAAGTTATCAATAATTATTGTTCAAGTTCATGTTTACATTCATTTAACTTGTAGTACTCCAGAGTGTATAATAGGTTCAGGTATTAGTTTCTAGTTAGTTTCAGCAATTAACCTATTAATAATAGTTCAATCACAAACTATGTTGTAGGTACCCATAGCCAAAGCACCAGGTTTACTTCTTTCACTGTTATGCATTTTTATGATTTTCTAGCAAGCATAATACCTTTACTAGGATAATTTAGGTAACCTCGTGTCTTTGAAAGCACATACAGTGCTAGTACCATCACAAGCCTACTAGCCCTGGTCAATAATCTAATGAAAGTCTTTTCAATTTCAAGTGGACTGTTCAACTAGGCTTTCCCCTAAATTGAGTGATTTCCACCAAGTTTATTAGACATTATAATGGACTCTACAATAGGCCTCAGTAGACAATGGGCAATCATGTGGATACTTTTGAGTTTATGGCATAGTTGATAGTTGCATATGAGAGGTTGGTAGCGCTTAGTTAGGTTATAGGGCCTAGAGAAATAAATCTTTGAGCGATCTTCAAGTAGCTAGAGTAGCACCAAAACCCACGATTGATCATTCTTTTGTGGTGGCTCTATAGGTAGAGGCATACTAGTAGCAAGCTGAGAGAGACTGATTATAGCAGTAGTAAATAAATGCCAAGGTGGAGACAACAGAACTCAAGAGCAAGGTACCATCTATTGCTTAGCCACCACAAGGGCTTGAGGGATCTGGTAGCCACGGTCCTGTAGAGTGATGAGACCATTGTACACTATTGTATTATTATGTCACACCACATTTTACTATTGTGGTTATTTTTATTGTACATCATGTATCAATATATTTGTATATATATGAGCATTTTAAGATTATGATCGACATTTGTGTTATGATATGATTTACATTAGATGTTATTTGTAATCTAATTGAAACAATACAATGTATTATTTAATTAAGTGCAATAAATATCTAATGAAATGTGGTAATTGATATGTATGGATTTATTAAATACAATGGTTATTTAGTCAAACAACCTTTAATGAGATTGCTTAATAAATACTATAATGATTTACTTAATGCATGTATTGGTGATATGTTGCTGAATTGGATGAATTATGTGATCTAATTAAATAAATTTATCAAAAATGCTTAATTAAATGAAAAAAATAAATTTCTAGTGTACACATGTTGAAGCAAATACATTTGTGATCCAACTAAATAATGTAATAATATTTTTAATTCAATTCAACAATGATCTAATTAACATGGTACACAAATTACTTAATTTTATGCTAACAAAAATTAATTATCATTACTAAGAGAGCTACTTGCACAATTTAGGACACTCATGTGTTTGTCATGAATGAAGAACTGTATACTAAGTAGATAAGAATATTAACCATCTAACATAACATGATTTAAGGAAATATCAACATACCCTTCATAAATGAAATGAAAGAAAAGAAATTAAGCATAAAATATATGTAGGTGTGTAGCATTAATAGGTTATTTGAGAGGCATGATATTCATTGTAGATAATCCATATGCACTTAATCCATAGACTTTAGTGATGACATTAGGTCCTCAGTAGTTCAGGCTGAATTTCCTTTTTTCACCTGGAGGAGCATTCACACTACAAATTGGTTTTCATAGAACACCAAGTAATCAAATTCAAAGGAGTGATGAATGCCACATCATTTTAATTACATTGAATGTTATTTTTATAATAGAGATGTTTGAGAGTGCATATTTTTTTTGTTGTTGAGAATCTCAAGGTCTTGAAGTTGTTGTTCCTTAAAATAATTTTCATTAAGAATACCATTGTGAAAAATCCACAATGAAGGAATCTCTAATTCTAAGGGTATGATTGCATAAGCACCATACATGAGATTGTACAAGGTGGTACTTGTAGCCATATGAAAGCTTATTTTGTAAGATCATAATGCATAAGTGTAGAGGAGGATATTTGACACCCTTAAGATGACATGGTCCAAAGGGGTGAATATTCCTCAACTACCATTTGGATCAAAGATCAGGTGATGGGATGAGGGATGAAGTTTTTTATGTTCTATGAAAAACTAGAGGGTGAGAGTTTCAAGAACCAAAAGAGTAGGTTGAAAAGGTTCTCTAGATAAATTGGTAGGATCTCAACCAACAAGGATAGTGCAGTGTGTAGATGTCATCATTGTTGGCCTCCTCTAATGGTTTAAGAACTAAGCCCTTAGAGCTGTGAATTAGAGATTGGACATCTTCACTAAGTAACTATATCACTCATCATGCAGGTGCATTTCATTGTCAACCCAGGGATGTAAACTTGAAATGGGTCAGCACTATATGTCACTACTGAATTTGACTCCATTTTTTGATGAACGTTCACCGGTCATTCGACAAACATTTGTCAGAAAATCGACGAATTGACGAAAAAAATTTGTCACTATTTTTTCGTCTAAATTTTGATGACAAATTAAACATCAAAATAATGACAGATTTGTCGATCGTCGGAATTATAAAATGACTCGGATGTTCGTCAGAATATCGACAAAAA
Organism: Sequoia sempervirens; assembly: GCA_007258455.2. NCBI lineage: Eukaryota > Viridiplantae > Streptophyta > Pinopsida > Cupressales > Cupressaceae > Sequoia > Sequoia sempervirens. The sequence continues at coordinate 36,536 of VDFB02365569.1, forward strand.
CTTTGTGTATCCACCAACGAATTACAACCAAAATGCAATTGCAATGGATCTTTTGAAGCATCAAAAAAACACCAAAAGGTCGTCGCCGTTTTGAAAAAATGGGCAAGGAATTACGACAAAGCCTTCATCGCAGCTAAGCAACTTTTTCAGACCTTTTCTGTGATTTTTCGGTGGCCTTCGTCGAAATTACGATGAAATGGGCAAGGAGTTACGATGAAGCCTTTGTCGCAGCTAAGCAAATTCGTCGAACCTTTTTTGTGATTCGTCAGTGGCCTTCGTCAAAATTGCGATGAAATGGGAAAGGATTTACGATGAAACCTTCATCGTAGCTATAGCAACTTCATCAAACCTTTTCAGTGATTCGTCGATGGTTTTTGTCAAAATTGTGATGAAATAATGCATTTTTAAAAAAATATATATTTGTTTAAATGTACCATCGCGGAGACTCTTGGCGATGACCACTGAAGCCAACCCATTGGTGAGAGATCAATCATCAACACAGGATAGAAAAATCACTCCAATATTCCATGTCTTGTCAATGACTTTTGTCGGTAAGACAAATCCAATGTCACACCAATCTAACCTCTTTAGGAGTTTTGAACACTGCTCGTTATCAGCAAGACATTTTGAGGGTCTCGCCAATTAAACAAGTGTCTAAGAGCAAGTAAACAAATGGAACCTATTAATTTTCTTATTTTTTGGTTCTTTAAATCATAGAATAGATACCATCTTCTTGTGTATAATGTACTTATATTCAAATTTGAATTTGAGACCAATTGTCATTACACATTCCATTTTACTTGCACAGAGTATTCTATAAGCAATATACTGATAATTTCAAATGATTTATGGTGTTGTACAACTCTACCTATCATCACAGTCCTGTTGTTCCCCCGAGAGAATCCTACAAAGACAAGTTTACAATACCAAGTCAAATAATATGAAAATGACTTACTTCCATACAAATTAAACGATTATTCTCACAATGGAAATTGTCTAATTACAACAAAAATTCCATGAAAGGTTATCCATGCTTCATAAGAGATGACTGATCATACATACAGATTGCAAGATGCACAGAAAAAGCATTACACTTGAGAACAATCAAGGGCTAACAAGGGAAGGAGTTAAGAAACGTCTGGATTGAAGAGAAAATGTGTAGGGAAAATGTTGAGCAATGTCAAGAGAACAGAGCTTGTAGAACATATTCTTGACCTAATCAAGCTCTTGAACAACTTAAACAAAATTAAAATACTAACACATACATGAGACATGTAATGAACTTCCAATATTTGCTATCTTTTTCAATAATGTAGAGGTAGGTAAAGAAGAATAATTATAATTGTAACACTATTCATAGTCTAGTAAATTATGTTCATAATTTGTGTTCAATGGACCTCAGTTTTATCATTATACTGCCCATCTAATACCATATTTTAATCCAGGGTTCAACTATCTCATATCTAAAGAAGCACCTTCAATTAACCATTTAAAGTACTATAAAATAAGGTAAGACTTTTACTTGAGAAAGATTGGGTACACTTATAGGATTAAAGTTCTTGCAATCATCAGGATTTATTGGCACACAGACACAACCTACAACATATGAAGTAATGGATGACTACAAGTTAGTGAAATGGTCCTTAATATGTGACTGGTTTGCAAATTGATTGGTAGAAAATAAGGTTACAAACATATCTACATGAAAAATTATGAGGACAATCTACTGTAATCATCAAAATAGATGAAAAGTGCAAAGGAAAGAGCTGAGCTACATCTCTAGAACCTAAAAAAAACATATGCAAGAAACCTAAAAAAAAGGAACAAACCATTTTTTGGATGAATACAAAATGGTGCCTTCAGCAAGTGATTCATATGCTTTCACACCTGACACAGGACATTAAGAAGATTTTAGTCTTCCTCTATCAAATTAACTACTTACATAATAAACCCAAAAACCAATATTATATACCTCCATGTCTAGCCAAGGGTAGGTATAAGAGAAAAAATTTCCTCAATGCAATGCCGAAAAATATCAATGTGTGTGTAGGTTTGTATTACTCAAAATATCATTTCACTGCCTAAGGAAAAATACCAAAGTGATGTTTTAAATCTCAATCTTCACATAGGCTTCCTTATTGCTACGCATGCATATACAAGCATTATTCAAGCTCTAAACTATTCAAATATTAAGGATTTAATTAGCTATAAGATGGAAAGTTGTTGTTTAGACATAATCCATCATCTTTTACATATCTTTATTCACTCCTAGTGCTTCAGATAAATTTTTGTAAATGAGACACAAATGTGAATCTTTTATGACAAAGAAAATTCTTAAAAGGAGGAGAGAGTTGGGGGGCAAGAGAATGCTTGAATGTATAGAAAAGTATAACATTTTCATCATTATAACAATGAAACGAATCTTAAGTTTGAAGCATTAATATCATTTACAACATTTATGATCAAGAATGAATGTAAGTAGAGAAACTTTTTCATACCTGTAGATGGTACAAAATTTCATGGTTAAGTGGAAGCCTCCCATTAACAACAAGATCCAAATATCTATGTATCTATCTCAATCGAGCCTCTAAACCCTTGAGCTATCAATTTTCCACTAACTTTGTTATGCACAAAAGTCAAATTTTAGAGTTATGTCACCACTAAAAATAGAAGAAACTGAGCTTTGAAACCAAATCCACACACAACACAATGTGGTATTCATACAAATCCATACAAACAAACTAAACTCAAAACATTGGAATGGAAACAACTTCAAATTATGATGTAGAGCATGGATTCAGGGTATAAAGAATCATTTTTCTGCCACCATAGTAAAAAATTAGCACTTTCTTTCATCTTTGCATATTGGTTTGATGCTTGAAATGATGCATTTCTTATATTGAAAAGTGCATTACCATATTGAGCTTCTCTTTGTTTCGAGAATAGTTTAATATTCTCTACTTAACAAGGCCAACCACGTGACAGTGGAAGCTCATTTTACTTTACATCACTCTCAATTTCCCATACCCAATCATATAACATTAATCATTCATTCATCCATTAATAACATATAACATTCATTCATTGATATATAACATTCATT
>VDFB02365569.1:39738-60562 GCA_007258455.2 Sequoia sempervirens
CTCCCTCCCTCTCTCTCTCTCTCTCTCTCAAGTCTCTCCCTCCTACCCCCTCAGCCCTAAACCCTCAACCATAAACCCTTAAACCCTAAACCCTTAAACCTTCTATCCTCCACCCTCAACACTCTTCCCCTCTCCCTTCCCCCTCCTAATTCTCTCTCTCTCTCTCTACCTCTCTCTACCACTCTCTCTTTGAGGTCTCTCTCTCTCAATCACTCACTCTATCTCAAGTCTCTCCTTCCTACCCCTTCTCCTTCTCTTAGGTCTTTCTCTCACTCACTCACTCCCTCTATCTCTCTCCCCTCCACCCTTAACCCTAAACCCTTAAACCATCTACCCTCTACCCTTAACCCTCCCTCCCTCTATCTCTCTCCTACTACTGTCCTCTCTCTCTCTCTCAAGTAGCTGTCCATCCTATCCTCTCCCTCTCTTAGGTGTCTCTCTCCTTAACCCTAGGCCCTGACCCTAGGCCCTTAACCCTCAAACCCTCTACCCTCTACCCTTAACCCTCCCTTCCTTTATCTCTCTCCCACTCCCTCCATCTCTCTCTCTCTCAAGTCTCTCCCTCCTACCCCTCAACCATAAACCCTTAAACCCTAAAACTTTAAACCTTCCATCCTCTACCCTCAACACTCTTCCCCTCTCCCTTCCCCCTCCTAATTCTATCTCTCTCTACCTCTCCCCTTATTCCCCTCTTTCCCTCTCCCTTCCCCCTCCTAATTATTTCTCTCTATATATCTTTCTCTCCCTTTCCCCCCTCTCTCTCCCTTCCCCCTCCTAATTCTCTCTCTCCCCCTCTCTTTGTCTCTCGCTCTCTCTCTCTCTCTCCCTCTCTCCCTCTCTCTCTCTCTCACTTTCCTTCTCTCTCCCTCTCTCTCTATCTCTTTCCCACCCTCCACCTCCTAATTACTCTTGGGTATATGTGTGCAAAAATCAGATATCCGATTTATAGCACCAAAATATTACATTTTAAAATATTTTTCAAATTAGATATTAGACTTGAATTGGATATCCAAAACAAATCGGATATTTGATTTGTAGTACTTTGGCTTGGGCATTGCTATGGAACAATGTACTGACACCCAACCCAAAAAAAAAGTCAACTTGGGTTTTTTGCATTTTTTGGCAAGTTCAAAACGCTACTTTTTTCATGTTGCCACTTTTTGGCCTATCGTGATCTTGCACATACCCAGGTCTAAATCAGGTAGTTGTTATTGCTAAGGTGGATCACTCCTTTCTTCGAAGGCCATACACTTATGATTGGGTCAAGTGTTCTTTTCTTTAGAAAATTCCTATTGCCTTTTTGATAGGTTAATTATGATTTGATTAGATGGGTTATGCAGCACTTATTTCAAACAAATATCTTTATGAAAGAAGTATATTGGCATGAAATTAAATATGATTTGTATTCTAATGTAAAAACTACAAAGAATGGAAACAATTCTTTCAACACATAAACATTATGTAGTAGTCAATTAAAATGAAAAAGCTTACTCTATATTAGTTAGGATACACAACTAAGAAAATGATCTAAAGTGACTTATTTATCCTAGAGGAACTAAGTATAATACAAAGAAAACCAACAAACCCACAACTACCCCTATTTTGAAGGAGTTTTGTTTTCTGGCCTTCCTGATCTCACTAATATTGTCTAATTATTTTAAAGAGATGTAAGGTCATAACACAACTTTATTCAACCCAGTAAATAGCTTGGTTAATGAAACTTGACAAAAGCAACAAAACAATTGCTACATTTGGCATTTCATGTTGAATGAAGACTGGTGACAATAATCTACTTATAGTTTAATAAAACACTATTTTTATAAGAAGGATTGAAATTAGAAAGATAAGTGTTACTTATAGTTTAATAAAACACTATTATAGTTTTACCAACATATACTATTGTATGCTTGCATGGCTTCTTACTTAATATATGGGGAGATAGAGATAGATGGAGAGAGAAAGAGAAGAGATAGAGATATATGGGAAGAGAAATAGAGATGGAGATATATGGGAAGAGAAAGGAAGAGAGGTAGAGATAGAGAGTCTATGGATAGGGGGGATAGGGAGGGAGAGATGGTGAGAGATAGAGAGGGGGAGATAGAGAGGGGGAGGGAGGGAAAGGGATATAGATAGAAAGAGATAGATAGGGGAGTGAGAGGGAGATAAAAAGAGAAATAGAGATAGAGATATAGAGTAAGAGAGATGGAGGAAGAGATGGAGTGAATGAGAGAAAGGGGTGAGAGGGAGAGATAGCTCAATAGATAGAGGGGGGAAGAGGGAGTGACATAGATAGTGGGAGATATAGAGATATAGAGAGCGATAGGGAGAGATATATCAATCACCCTCCCTATATCTCTATCTATTCATCCTTATCTCTTTATCTCTCTACCCCTCTCTATCTCTTTGTCTCCCTTTCTATTTGTATGTTTATCATTATCTCCCTCTCTCTCTATATTTTCTTCCCTATATTTATCTTTGTCTCCTTAAGTGTGCAATGGGTACATTGAAGAGGTCTTAAAGGAGAACTATCATATCTTTAATCAAATGGCATGCTACCTTGAGCATAACTCCCCAAGGACACATGCCATCCTTTGATTGTTGACATGAAACAACCAATCAAAATATAGTTTCTCTCTCTCATATTAATATATTACTATTATATTAAATATATATTATATTAATTATATTTTGTATTATATAAAATATATTTATTATTAATTATTAATTATAATAAATTTATATCAGTATTTAATAATTTTGTTAAAGAATATAATATATAATTATAATGTTGAATAATTATATTATTTATTATGTAAAATATATGCCAATATATACTTAACTATATTGTAGAATATTAAAACCTAGCTAAATGACACCAAATTTTTCAATTTAATTAATATACTGTAAAACCTAACGAAACCAGGTTGTAGCTCGTCAAATTGGAGAAGTGAAAGGTCAATACCAGCACCGAGGAAGAGTTTGAAGTAGTGAAAAGGTCAATGCCAACACCGAGGAAGAGTTTGGAGTAGTGAAAACAAGGTCAATGCCAGCGTCGAGGAAGAGTTTGGAGTAGTGAAAACAAGGTCAATGCTAGCACCGGGGAAGAGTTTGGAGTTAAAACAAGGTCAATACCAAAGACTGGTGATGAGGTTGAGGCACTCAAATAAAAACCGATGACCAAGGGAAATGAGCATCGTAAGCTCATAACCCCCATTCTCTTTAACCTTCAATTTTCATGCCTAGTTTCCAAAGATCTTCTCATACATTGGCACCCCCATTCTCGTAAAATGGTATAAGATAAGACAAAAAAAATAAAATAGCTTAGTCTATCACATTTTTATCGACCAACCTCGGGTCTTGGAAAAAATCCCATAATCTACCCACATCTTGGTTGAGGTCTAGGATTTCATCACACATAGCCTTAATCGAATGAGTCTAAAGCAATTATAGACTTAGCCCAAGTATATGCTAGGCTAAGGTAGATCTAACAAATGGAAATAGAGGCATACAATTATTCTTTAATACCTCCACCATAAACATATGAAAGGTGTTGGTTGTTTTACGGTAAGAAGGTTGATCTTCTAATCTACTTATGGAATTTCCAATTCCAATAAAGGGCAGCTCGAAGGACCTGGACCAACTGATGAGAATTTGAAAGACCTCCTACACTTTGGACTTTGCAAGACCCAAGAGGGTGATCCCTTAATATGTTTACAACCTCTGTACCATCATAATAAACAACATTAACAACAACAGATAATCTCATTTAATAGCTCAACGTAATAGGATAATACCGAATAGAATTGGTTGTTTATCAATAATATCAACTATTTGGAGCATGAGATAATTACAACATTTCATAGTATAAGATAGTCATTGATTTGCAATTTGTAGCAAGCTCTAGGTAAAGGTAAAAAAATACTGAGCCATACGAATAAGTACAACTTAGATTAGTGCCATATATCCATTGGAGTCAAATTTATAAGCATCTAAGGGTTTATGACAGATTTAACACATAACATATAAGATCCTTGATAGCATTGCTTTACAATCTCATCAATATGTATTCTAACCCAATACTACTTATCAAATCCTTATACAAAACATATCCACCTACAATCCCATTCAAGCATTTTGATTAATTCCTTGAATTAAAGTTAAAACAAGCATCATACACACCACAACAGTGAGAAGAACAAAACAACCCTTGACTATTTTATTCAAAATTTAGATATGCTTGTACAATGGAGAGACATGAGTTCGAATTAATCATATCAATTCAAATGCCATTATTGTCATAAAACATCAAATCCCCATGAATTCAAAACCTACTACAAAATGACTCAAAACCTAAATTGTATTTTCCCTAAAACCATCAGACTTTACAATTTGCTCTGCAACTTCATCTAGACTCGGCCAAAAATATCTAACTTGCTAACCCATAATTCTAGCCTTGAAATCCTTCTTATAGAAAAAGGAGAAAACAAGCATCAGGCTAGAAAGCACACATGTCACCAGCCAATTGGACCGCCTTGTGATATTGCAAAATTTTTACAACAAAATCTCCCTAGAGAATCTTCTTGTTCACTCGGCAATTTCCACCGAATGGTTGATGCAAAAACAAAAAACTTCAAGAATTCTGTACCTAGACTATCACCAAAAAACAAAACTGGAATCTATTGTAACTGCAACAGCTGATTTGTCAACCATTAGTAGCCTACTCTTTTTCACTCGTCCTCAGTTAAATATACATTTACCCATTTCTCGGGTACTCTTTCAATGCTTTCCAATCAAAACTGATCACCCCATTCACCTTGACACTATAAGGTTTGTACTTAATCACACCATTCTCTACTCTCAAAAGATCTAAGAATGAGCTGTGCTACTGATTTTGTCCATACAACTCACCAACAAATCATAATCGAAAGCAATTCTATTTTGAGGGTTTTGTAGTCCAAACATGATATAAAGGGGTTCTTAATGCTTTTGTGATTACTGTAGCTTGTGTAAGAGGGCCCATGGATACTGTTGTAATTGTAGGATGCATAAATAGGGCGTAGGATGAGAAAATAAAGAAGGTATAGCTGCTGCCCTCAATAGTTTTGTGAAGAAAAGCATGTGAAACAGAGTTCGCCTAGCTCTGTTATGTATGGGAGATCTAATTTTATGAATTTTTATCCATGTGCAGACCTAATGGCTGTTTCTCAATGACCTTAATATAAATGATATACATACACACACAATACACATTAATATTACACAATAATAACAATAACCATATATATATGTATGTATGTATGTATGTATATGTATTTTTAAATGTAAATGTAAATGCAAATTAATTTTATCGCCTCCCAGAACAATAATAAATGCAACATATCATTAAAGAAATCTATATCTATGTATATAAATGTGTATTTCTAAATACAAGTGTAAATGCAAAGACCGTATGGTTTTGTAGTGTTATAGATACAACATATCCATAAATTAATGTAATTGAAATTTTAAAGTCTTCAATACATATAATATGAAATCGATCAAACTATTAAACTACATGAGAAATAAATGAAAAACAATAAATGCATATGTATAAAGGCATTTGTAAATGTAGGTGTAAAATAAATAAGAATAATGAAAATTATAAAAGAATACAAGGAAAGGTCTCCTCCCTTCTTGTTAGTGATAACTTCCTCCACACACAACCCTTAAAAATTATGAATAGAGGAATATAATCTTTGAAGAACTCAAAGTTGATTCTCTCCCACCTAATGCAATTAGTCATTTTATCCTTACAAACATTTATAATGATTACTAGAGGCACATAGACCAATTCTTCATAATAGAAGAATTTGATCATACTTTTCCAATGATGGCATTATGAGAAAACCTTAGGTTAAATGAATAATTCCTAGCTAATTTCTTTAAATCATGTCCAACCATATAAGAGAAGACCGCTGCTATGTGTACCTGGATACCATGGAGAAAGGCTCTTTGGGCTCTTTCATCAATCATCCTACCTTAAAACATACCAAAAGTATCCTAGCAATTAGACATAGGAAGATTTAAGATGACTTAAAAAAAAATTATTGCCAAAGCATAAACTTATGATGACTTAACCAGGCCTAGTACACACTCCCTCCCCGTTAACCACTTAGACATATGGAAATTAAATGTTAATTTGCTTCTATTTTTAGTCATGTAGGTGTCCAATAAACCACTTGGTGGTGTTTCCCTTCAAGTTTATTTACTTGAATGAAGAGAAAAAGTCATTTGATTACAATTAGAGAATACATTTGAGGCCTTGGTTGTGCAACCGGTGGACCATAGTCACATCTAACACTTGTTACAAAGTTTGGGAGTTAAAAGGTTAAGTAGATTTGATTTGTGATGGACACATTTGGACGGTAGTAACAATAGCTTGCAATCTATCAAGACTTGATTACCTTATAACTTGTGAAATTCTAGCGATGAAATGATAGATTAATCATAATGTCAAATCTTAGGATCACATGTACTGAAAGAACTTCATCCAACATCCCTTTAAGGAGTGTAGGTACCACCAAATAGGTATTTGTCAGATCTATCTTCCCTCGAAATGGTGGGAAATTCAGGAAGAGAAGAGGAAAGCGAGCCATGTAGTATGTCTAAAAAAGGGAGATCAACTAGAGGTCAAAAGATTAGAAGAAAGTTTCGTAAATGCATGGAATTTTTTCTTGCTAAAGGGGGGTCATGTTCTTACGATGATGAGATCATAGGTGACATCAAGGTGTCCTTGAGGTACAAACATCTACGGAAATAATGGGTACCCAGGGAACTTCCTCCAATAAACATTGATTTTTGTGTCAATGAGAGGATATATCGTGATCGCACCATCATCATTACATGGTTTGGGCCTATTTTGCAATGTAGGGACAACATAAAGGTTTGTTACAAAAGCTGGTCACTAAATTGATGGCATGTCTGGACCCCTGCTTACGCTTACATAAAGATTGATGTAACCGGGTTTGATATACATGAAGTATGCGTAGGTATGCACTGTCAGCAAATTATATACAACTAAAAGATAAGGATCAAAATAAAGGAGTGGCTATGTACATTGATAGAAGGCCAAAAGCATTAGGGAATATTGTAGGGTTTATAAACAATACACGACCTGGGTCAACAAATAAGCAACCCAATTGCATATTCGAGGCGCGCGAGGGAAACCGTGTATTCGTATGTGCGATAAAATCAATAACTGTAGGGGAAGAGTTGCTAATTGATTACAATTTGAATCAATTAGTTACATAGTTACTATGAGGGTGGTACATACTATGTACCATTTTATCCAACCTCCAATTAATGACTCCAATATGCCATTTTATTCTTATATTTTTTCATAAGTCTATTGGTTTCATTTCGGTTATATTTTTTTATAATTTTTTTTTTTCATAGTGGTACATTGATCGTACAGAGAAGGCTCCGGCCCAGAGCACAGATCGCAATTTATCTTCAATAGCTTCTACCCGACATGTTTACCTCATTGTAATTGTACAAATTAGATACAACCAAAATGTTTTATTATTATGTTTTTTTCATAATTTTATTGGGTTAATTTCGATAATGTTTTTAATATTCTTGTTGTAGTCGATTGATCAGGGAAAGGCACCAACAATAGATGAGAGAATCCTTAGGGAGGTGCAGTCAATATTATGTGATGATGACATCGCTTATTCAATAAACCCTCTCGATATGATAAGGAAGACCCAAAAAAATGCAATGAAGAAATCCTTAAGTTGTTATTCATAGTGCCTCAAACAGATGAGATAAGAGAGAGGATTAAAATATGGACTGAGAGATCACAAAACTTGTAAGTTGTCATAAGGTCTTTAATTATAACATAAGTTCATTCATGGTTTCATATTTTGTACTCTTTTATGTCATGAACTAAAATATGTGTTGTTTTTACAAGATTTTTTGCATCCTCATGATGCTCTTAGCCATGATCAGAGTACTACAAGTGTTGCCTGAGGAGTAGGGGTTGGTACAAGTGTCCATCCTAATCTTCCTGCGCATACATCACATCATTTGACCCCATCATTCATGCCTATATTGTCATCTGAAATGTTGGAAACACATACCATGTAGGCATCCGTTAGTGCACCCTTTGGTAGCGAACACATGCCAGAATATGCGTTAGGACATGTACCTGGGGATGCAGAGGCCACTAGTACTAGTGATATTTTAGTAGCATTTCCTGGATCTTCCCGTATTACTAGTACGAGAACATTTCTAATCACATTTTTGGTGACCGAGGATTTCGTTCCCATAAAGATAGAGAAGGTCCCAGGGACTTTAAAATGTTTTAATTATTATTTTATATAATCCAATTGAAATTTACTTATTGATTGCTCTTTTTAGACTATTGATCCCATGATCATTTTGTAAGAAATGATGTTTTTTATAAACATCTAAGTGATATTACATTGGAGCTCTTCAGGCTCACCATATGTACACGGTGGAATGCCCAAAAGCAAGATTTAAAATATGAGCTCATTAACCGTTTAGTTGTGCTCTTCAATGATAAAACATTCAACAGAACCAAGGTCCTTAAGAAAGCTGGTACCTATCTAAAGTATGTGAGGGACCAATATAGGTCACATTTAGAGAAGAACAAAAAGTATGAGCATCCCCCATGATTCCAGAGAGGGAGTGGAAGGACCTGGTGTTAGATGGAAAGGAGAAGGCTGAAAAGAAAAAAGGAAAGACACCACCGGGCCAAGAAAGGTATGTGATACTATCAACAATGTAATTATATACTGATTACTCTTTCTTTTTACATAATCTAACATATTTCAAAATTTTCATAGGCTACTCGACACATCGAAGGAAACAAAGGCAAGAATAGAAAAACACAGGCAACACAAACTTGGCTCTGGTGGTTATATGAAATTAGCCGCACGAATTGTAAGTATCGATAAATGAAATATTGTATCCAAATAATAAATTGAAAATAATTTTGGTTTTATCACACCATAGAAGAAAAATTCATGATCTTATGTAAAAATGTAGGGCTCTGAATTCAACAGAGTTCCCACAGAAGATGATCTGAAGATTTCCTTCTAGCAAGGCTATGGAGCCATGGCTGAATGCCTAAGAGTCTTGACTGGGCAAACACAATCTTCCACTGCATCCGACACGCAGGTAAATAAACTCAATAAAGTTTATTTAAAATTGAATACTTGTGCAATCTATTCAATATTAATTTCCACCATAAAGTAATTACATGCCTATTTGTTTTAAACATTCAAGCAATGATAATACTGCACATGACATTGGAATGAAACCTAGTGAGGGTGGAGCACAACCTGCAGATGAAGGTCATGGTGTGCATCCTGATACTTTAGAGCATGTAGAGCATGATCAACATGTTGAGCATGATCAAGCTAGAGAAGATCAGGAACATGATGTGGCCCCATCAGGTAAAGAGGACCACTCTAAAGTTCTTTTAAACATATTTAATTGTAATTGGTGTATTAATTAATGTAACATTTCGTGTTTCAACTTTAGAGCATGTAGAGCATGATCAACATGTTGAGTATGATCAAGCTAGAGAAGATTAGGAATATGATGTGGCCCCATCAGGTAAAGAGGACCACACTCATGTTCTCTTAAACATATTTAATTTCAATTGGTGTATTAATTAATGTAACCTTTCATGTTTCAACTGCAGATCAGGATTTAGAGGGTGTTCAACATGTTGAGCATGAGTCTATAACAGAAGTTCAGGAACATGATGTGGACCCATCGTGTAAAGCAGAACCACTCTAATGTTCTTTACTCATTGAAATAGATTTCGTAAATAATAATAATAAAACATATCAATTTAACATTTCTTTGTTATTGCAAAGCACCCCTTGCAGCATGCCCACGCCCCGAAGATGACTAGAGTACATTAAGATCATGAGAAGAGGGGCATAAAACCAAAGGGGGGACAAATGATGAAAATGATACTCCACTTCAGATTTTTTTAGCTTTAAAAAAGAAACAAAAAAAAAGTGATTGTAATCATATCATGACAACCATATTTTTTATAATATGTAAAAATTGAAAGAATGAATATTATATGTTAATGAATGAATGTGAATATGTTAATTAATGAATGTTATATGTTAATGAATGAATTCTATATGTTATTAATGGATGAATGAATGCTATATATTATTAATGGACGAATGAATGAATGTTATATATCATTAATGGATGAATGAATGAATGTTATATGTTATTAATGGATGAATGAATGATTAATGTTATATGATTGGGTATTGGGAATTGAGAGTGATGTGGGGGGGGGGGAGGGGCCAAATGAGCTTCCACTGTCACGTGGTTGGCCTTGTTAAGTAGAGAATATTAAACTATTCTCGAAACAAAGAGAAGCTCAATAAGGTAATGCACTTTTCAATATAAGAAATGCATCATTTCAAGCATCAAACCAATATGCAAAGATGAAAGAAAGTGATAATTTTTCACTATGGTTGCAGAAAAATGATTCTTTATACCCTGAATCCATGCTCTGCATCATAATTTGAAGTTGTTTCCATTCCAATGTTTTGAGTTTAGTTTGTTTGTATGGATTTGTATGAATACCACATTGTGTTGTGTGCGGATTTGGTTTCAAAGCTCAGTTTCTTCTGTTTTTAGTGGTGACATAACTCTAAAATTTGACTTTTGTGCATAACAGGTTAGTGGAAAAATTAATAGCTCTGAAGGGTTTAGAGGCTCGATTGAGATAGATACATAGATATTTGGATCTTGTTGTTAATGGGAGGCTTCCACTTAACCATGAAATTTTGTACCATCTACAGGTATGAAAAAGTTTCTCTACTTACATTCATTCTTGATCATAAATGTTGTAAATGATATTAATGCTTCAAACTTAAGATTCGTTTCATTGTTATAATGATGAAAATGTTATACTTTTCTATACATTCAAGCATTCTCTTGCCCCATACCCTTTTCTCTCTCCCCCCTCCTTGTAAGAATTTTCTTTGTCATAAAAGATTCACATTTGTGTCTCATTTACAAAAATTTATTTGAAGCACTAGGAGTGAATAAAGATATGTAAAACATGATGGATTATGTCTAAACAACAACTTTCCATCTTATAGCTAATTAAATCCTTAATATTTGAATAGTTTAGAGCTTGAATAATGCCTGTATATGCATGCGTAGCAATAAGGAAGCCTATGTGAAGATTGAAATTTAAAACATCACTTTGGTATTTTTCCTTAGGCAGTGAAATGATATTTTGAGTAATACAAACCTACACACACATTGATATTTTTTGGCATTCCATTGAGGAAATTTTTTCTCTTATACCTACCCTTGGCTAGACATGGAGGTATATAATATTGGTTTTTGGGTTTATTATGTAAGTAGTTAATTTGACAGAGGAAGACTAAAATCTTCTTAATGTCCTGTGTCAGGTGTGAAAGCATATGAATCACTTGTTGAAGGCACCATTTTGTATTCATCCAAAAAATGGTTTGTTCCTTTTTTTTATGTTTCTTGCATATGTTTTTTTTAGGCTCTAGAGATGTAGCTCAGCTCTTTCCTTTGCACTTTTTATCTATTTTGATGATTACAGTAGATTGTCCTCATAATTTTTCATGTAGATATGTTTGTAACCTTATTTTCTACCAATCAATTTGCAAACTAGTCACATATTAAGGACCATTTCACTAACTTGTAGTCATCCATTACTTCATATGTTGTAGGTTGTGTCTGTATGCCAATAAATCCTGATGATTGCAAGAACTTTAATCCTATAAGTGTACCCAATCTTTCTCAAGTAAAAGTCTTACCTTATTTTATAGTACTTTAAATGGTTAATTGAAGGTGCTTCTTTAGATCTAAGATAGTTGAACCATGGATTAAAATATGGTATTAGATGGGCAGTATAATGATAAAACTGAGGTCCATTGAACATAAATTATGAACATAATTTACTAGACTATGAATAGTGTTACAATTATAATTATTTCTTCTTTACCTACCTCTTCATTACTAAAAAAGATAGCAAATATTGGAAGTTCATTACATGTCTCATGTATGTGTTAGTATTTTAATTTTGTTTAAGTTGTTCAAGAGCTTGATTAGGTCAAGAATATGTTCTACAAGCTCTGTTCTCTTGACATTGCTCAACATTTTCCCTACACATTTTCTCTTCAATCCAGACGCTTCTTAACTCCCTCTTCCCCTTGTTAGCCCTTTGATTGGTGTTCTCAAGTGTAATGCTTTTTCTATGCATCTTGCACTGTGATGTATTGATCACCATCTCTATGAAGCATGGATAACCTTTCATGGAATTTTTGTTGTAATTAGACAATTTCCATTGTAGAATAATCAAGAATTTGTATGGAAGTAAGTCATTTCTATTATTTGACTTGGTATTGTAAACTTGTCTTTGTAGGATTCTCTGGGAACAACAAAGATCATGGATGGTAGGTAGAGTTGTACAAATTTTTCATAAATCATTTGAAATTATCGCGATATTGCTTATAGAATACCTCGCGGCAAGTAAAATGGAATGTGCAATGACAATTGGTCTCAAATTCAAATCTGAATATAAGTACATTATACACAAGAAGATGGTATCTATTCTATGATTTAAAGAACCAAAAAATAAGAAAATTAATAGGTTCCATTTGTTTACTTGCTCTTAGACACTTGTTTAATTGGCAAGACCCTCAAAATGTCTCGCTGATAACGAGCAGTGTTCAAAACTCCTGAAGAGGTTAGATTGGTGTGACATTGGATCTATCTTACCGACAAAAGTCATTGACAAGACATGGACTATTGGAGTGAGTTTTCTATCCTGTGTCGATGATTGATCTCTCACCAATGGGTTGGCTTTAGTGGTCATCGCCAAGAGTCTCCACGATGGTACATTTCAACAAATATATATTTTTTAAAAATTGCATTATTTCGTCACAATTTCGACGAATCACCGAAAAGGTTCGATGAAGTTGCTATAGCTGCGATGAAGGTTTCATCGTAAATCCTTTCCCATTTCATCACAATTTCGACGAAGGCCACTGACGAATCACAGAAAAGGTCTGATGAATTTGCTTACGCACAGCAATTTTACCGTAACTCCTTGCTCATTTCATCGTACTTTGAAGCCAAGGCCACCGGATTTAATCACGTAAAAGGTTCAAAAAGCTGCGCGAAGGCTTGCTGCAATTCTTGCCCATTTTTTCATGGCGACCTTGGTGTTTTTTCTCGATGCTTCTAAGATCCACGTAAATTGCATTTTGGTTGTAATTGGTGGATAATAATAAAGTTTTTTGGTTTCCATATTCATCAACATCCGGAAGCCATTTTATAATTCCACCATCGAATTTAACTGTCATTATTTTGATGTTTAATTTTTCATCAAAATTGTGATCAAAAAAATAGTGATGTAAATTTTTTCATTAATTGGCTTCATTTTCCTCAATAAATGTTTGTCGAATGACTGGTGAACGTTCATCAAAAAATGGAGTCAAATTCAGTAGTGACATATAGTGCTGACCCATTTCAAGTTTACATCCCTGGGTTGACAATGAAATGCACCTGCATGATGAGTGATATAGTTACTTAGTGAAGATGTCCAATCTCTAAGTCATAGCTCTAAGGGCTTAGTTCTTAAACCATTAGAGGAGGCCAACAATGATGACATCTACACACTGCACTATCCTTGTTGGTTGAGATCCTACCAATTTATCTAGAGAACCTTTTCAACCTACTCTTTTGGTTCTTGAAACTCTCACCCTCTAGTTTTTCATAGAACATAAAAAAACTTCATCCCTCATCCCATCACCTGATCTTTGATCCAAATGGTAGTTGAGGAATATTCACCCCTTTGGACCATGTCATCTTAAGGGTGTCAAATATCCTCCTCTACACTTATGCATTATGATCTTACAAAATAAGCTTTCATATGGCTACAAGTACCACCTTGTACAATCTCATGTATGGTGCTTATGCAGTCATACCCTTAGAATTAGAGATTCCTTCATTGTGGATTTTTCACAACGGTATTCTTAATGAAAATTATTTTAAGGAACAACAACTTCAAGACCTTGAGATTCTCAACAAACAAAAAATATGCACTCTCAAACATCTCTATTATAAAAATAACATTCAATGTAATTAAAATGATGTGGCATTCATCACTCCTTTGAATTTGATTACTTGGTGTTCTATGAAAACCAATTTGTAGTGTGAATGCTCCTCCAGGTGAAAAAAGGAAATTCAGCCTGAACTACTAAGGACCTAATGTCATCACTAAAGTCTATGGATTAAGTGCATATGGATTATCTACAATGAATATCATGCCTCTCAAATAACCTATTAATGCTACACACCTACATATATTTTATGCTTAATTTCTTTTCTTTCATTTCATTTATGAAGGGTATGTTGATATTTCCTTAAATCATGTTATGTTAGATGGTTAATATTCTTATCTACTTAGTATACAGTTCTTCATTCATGACAAACACATGAGTGTCCTAAATTGTGCAAGTAGCTCTCTTAGTAATGATAATTAATTTTTGTTAGCATAAAATTAAGTAATTTGTGTACCATGTTAATTAGATCATTGTTGAATTGAATTAAAAATATTATTACATTATTTAGTTGGATCACAAATGTATTTGCTTCAACATGTGTACACTAGAAATTTATTTTTTTCATTTAATTAAGCATTTTTAATAAATTTATTTAATTAGATCACATAATTCATCCAATTCAGCAACATATCACCAATACATGCATTAAGTAAATCATTATAGTATTTATTAAGCAATCTCATTAAAGGTTGTTTGACTAAATAACCATTGTATTTAATAAATCCATACATATCAATTACCACATTTCATTAGATATTTATTGCACTTAATTAAATAATACATTGTATTGTTTCAATTAGATTACAAATAACATATAATGTAAATCATATCATAACACAAATATCAATCATAATCTTAAAATGCTCATATATATACAAATATATCGATACATGATGTACAATAAAAATAACCACAATAGTAAAATGTGGTGTGACATAATAATACAATAGTGTACAATGGTCTCATCACTCTACAGGACCGTGGCTACCAGATCCCTCAAGCCCTTGTGGTGGCTAAGCAATAGATGGTACCTTGCTCTTGAGTTCTGTTGTCTCCACCTTGGCATTTATTTACTATTGCTATAATCAGTCTCTCTCAACTTGCTACTAGTATGCCTTTACCTATAGAGCCACCACAAAAGAATGATCAATCGTGGGTTTTGGTGCTACTCTAGCTACTTGAAGATCGCTCAAATATTTATTTCTCTAGGCCCTATAACCTAACTAAGCGCTACCAACCTCTCATATGCAACTATCAACTATGCCATAAACTCAAAAGTATCCACATGATTGCCCATTGTCTACTGAGGCCTATTGTAGAGTCCATTATAGTGTCTAATAAACTTGGTGGAAATCACTCAATTTAGGGGAAAGCCTAGTTGAACAGTCCACTTGAAATTGAAAATACTTTCATTAGATTATTGACCAGGGCTAGTAGGCTTGTGATGGTGCTAGCACTGTATGTGCTTTCAAAGACACGAGGTTACCTAAATTATCCTAGTAAAGGTATTATGCTTGCTAGAAAATCATAAAAATGCATAACAGTGAAAGAAGTAAAGCTGGTCCTTTGGCTATGGGTACCTACAACATAGTTTGTGATTGAACTATTATTAATAGGTTAATTGCTGAAACTAACTAGAAACTAATACCTGAACCTATTATACACTCTGGAGTACTACAAGTTAAATGAATGTAAACATGAAATTGAACAATAATTATTGATAACTTGATATTCAAGAAACCATTCAACCGGCCAAGTACCAGGCAAAAGTGACGATTTATATATCGAGACCAACCCACCACCGCACTGGTTCACTTTACTGGTTTTGCCTTTGGTTTCTGACCGTACCGGCACCATTACTGGATTAACTGACCAACCACCGCCACGACCAACCGCACCACCAGATGCACTGGTGATGCGCATTCATCACCGGCACCGCCGGTGCCGTCGCCAACCAAATAGATTAGAAACTTATTAGTTGACCATCCAATATAATTAATGATAACAAGGTTTTCCTTCTTCAATGCCTTTACTGTTTGTCATAATGATGCATGATTGTCTTCATCGAGTGTCTCCATGTTGTATTTATTGTGTTTAGTGTATTTAGGAACATCCCCTATTTTTCCACCCAGGGACTCCTTCGGGTGCAAGTTACATTCTACAATTGTTGTGGGTTATAGTGTCTTCTCATGCTACAAGGGGTTAGTTCATAAAACACACACATAATACTAATTACCATGATTAAACACATATATAAATCATAATTCATACATATTCACATATAAATCGTCCAACATCATCATATCATAACCACATTTCCATATACTTTAACCAAGTTCAAGGTTTGCATAATAAATATAAAAGATGACAATAGTGTAGGAATAATTATCCCAGGAATATCTTATAAGCAACATAAAGATAAAAGAAAACTAGCTAATAAATGGGCTCATCACCTATAACTAGCCCACATTGGATGTTGAGTCTACATGGTGATGACCATCTCTACTATGACTCAACCTATAAATTCTATCCATGCCTTTGTGCCAACTATAAAAGGAAAATTAACATTGCATAATAAATATTATCATATATATCAAAATCTTAAACAAATGCAACATATAGTATTCTACTCCATCAAGAACAAAAAAATAAATATAAACTTCTCACCTTGACCATCGGCTTGTCAGTGGTGATCCACAAGGGTGGTAACTAGAAAAATTCTTATAGTCACCTATGATGCTTGGGGCATTGTAGCAGAAACTCTACTCGACTCCCCACACTCATGGTAAATTGACACTCTATTCATGGTAGGTAGTGCTCATGACATGAGATGTCAAGACTTAGGCCTTCCCTTGGTGATAACACCAGCCTCCTCTCTCTACCCTCATCACCCTCTTGCTAACTGGAATTAGTTGATCCCTATTATTATCTTTATCATAATAATATCCCTCCTCTTCTTTTGAATCATCTCCCTAATGCACCCATGGCTAGGGTTCATTGGTGGCATGTTCTACAGGAAAGATAGGGCTAGGATGAGTGATTCTCCATTATATTATAGGTGTTGGGATTAAACCCAAATCATCTGCATTGGACATGAGAGCTACATGCCACTCCTCTTCATCAAATTTTCTTAATGAAAAATCCATGGTGGTGGGTATAGCCATGTCCCCAGGTCTCGCGACACTATGCACCAAGTGTATGTAGGTTGTCCACATAATGGGAACCCCTTGTATGCAATTGAACTATCTCATAACCTAGTCAAAATAGAATGGCATGATGATATATTGCTAATGATTGACAAGTAGATGATTCTAGTGTATCCTTACTATCTAGTGAAACCCACCCATTTCCATAAAGCCTTATATGGCCTTCATGGAACATTCATGATCTGCAATATATCAAAAAATATTCACCAATATATCAGGTCACCAAACTTCCATGGCCTCCTCAAGAAATAAGCATGGTTCTCATGGATCGGTCTAGACCATATCCACTAGGAATCCCATGGGGAATGTGCGCATTATGTGCTCCAATTCCCACAATTGAAGAAGCATACATGTCAACAGGTTGTGTGCCTCATAGTGCACATAACACCCTAGATCATGGTATAAATGGGATAGAATGCTTTGTCCCTAGACAAAGACAATCATGTAGCCTTCTATCACTTGGATGGTATAAATGATACCCTAATGAAGGTGTGAGCCTTATTTATCTCACACCACCATGAGAGTGATGGTCGTAACCATGATGCAATGAATGAATAAGATGAAAAAAGCATCGTGTAGTACCTACCACATGTATATATTCCTAGTGATGTCCTTGGACATGGCATGGCCAAGATAATACTGTGTATGATGAAAACTGAAAAAGTTGATTTAATATATAAACCCAAATCAAAGCTTCAACATAACATCAATGGAGCCTTTATTAAATGAAAGCACATGCAAAAAATGTAAACTAAACTATGAAAGCCCAAAACACATGCATTCAAAAGAAAATGAACTCCATTGTTCTCCTATCATCAAGATCTTGATTTATGCATTTGGTGCTCTCATATTTTCACAAGCACAAGTGCAAAAAGAAGCTATGATGAGTGGAAGAAAGGATTGTATGATCAAAATTCCATATGATTTTTGGTGAGAAGAGAGGGCTTATATAGATTTCCTCATGGGGTAGCTTCGAGTTATGTGAGAAATGTGGGATTAAAGTATGAAATAGAAAAATGAATGATTATCCCATATTGCTTAATCAAGTGCAATTGATTGAAATGAGAGAGATAACTGAGTGGCTTTATGATATAATGTAGGTCTAGGAGTTTAGAATAAAGATGGATATGTGAATTAAATGAGTGATTTAATTAAATGGGTTTATATATGCAAGTTATTTAATGGAATATATAAATGGATAAAGGTTAATGATTTAAAGATTTGTGAATTTAGATGAATGATTACATGGTTTTAATGCATGGAGTAATATGAAATGGATAAATGATTGATTATGTAGATGGATAAATGCTTACAATATAAATGAATGAATACATGCTTATAATATGGATAAATGCTTATAAATGCTTATAATATGTTAATGATTTAAATGAATTAACGAAAAAATAGAGGAAAGATATTAAATGAATTAATTAAACAGATAACAGTATCCATTTAATTAATAGACAAAAAATAGGATGATTGTGAAGACAAATTTTGAGTGTCTATATTTTGCGCCTCTTTGAGACAATGCAACCTATCTCGTTGTTTCAAAGAAAAAGAATTGATTAAATGATACATGCCCCAGGGATATCTTGGTAAGGATGATGATAAGGATGATATGCCCCCTCGAGAGATTGATCGAACAAGCTGGGATAAGATTAATCTCTTGATAAATTATGAGAAAATAATTAGAATATTGATATTATGCAAATGATTAAGCGGTGATGTACATTTGATGAAAATGCACAACTGATAGGCATAACTAAACAATTTATGGAAATGCTCAATATAGCCAAGTTGATAAGCTAATTAAGTTGATTGAGATTGATTCTAGCACAAAACAATGATTGATTAATAAATTGAGTGATTAGGGAGAATTAGAGTCCCATGCTAAAAAGCAAGTTGATTGATTTGATATTTGGATTAAAAGACAAGCATCAGTTAGAAAAAATGATTAATTACCCTTTGAGATAAAGAGCATGAAGAAAATGAAATGATATAGATGAAAAAGAGATACGAAGGAAATGAAGGTGATGAAGCTTCTTGTGCTTTAAAAAGTGCTTTATCATCATAGAGCTTATTATGTTGCAAACTATTATAAGCATATAGATAACATGAACATCTAGGTGACCTTAATACTATTTATGTTTTTATTTAGTAGTGAAGTATAAACATCTAGGTATAAGGACCTTAGATGACCTGAATACTTATTGCATGGAAGACCACTATCAGACAAGGAATGTTCACATCCACACTAGACTTATAGGTCCTTGATTATTTTAGATGATCATGTCTTAAGACGATTCATCCTGTGAATAAGAAACAATCCAAATAAAACAAACAAGTGAACATGCCCCATCCCCGCCTCTCTAGTCCAAGACATCCTTGAGAAGCTAGAAGACATGCGACCACCAAAGATAAAAATCATAAAATAATCCAAGATCGATAAACAAATAGGCATCATGCTTCCATGTAGATCTGATTCTTGTCACAGTTCATGTGTTTAATTGGATTTGAAAATGGATTGATAGGTATGTTGCAATGTTTGCTTGATTGTCAAACGTGGCGTGTTTCATTTTTGTTGAAGTTTAAAGTTGTGTGGTGATCTGAAAGTGTCACTCTTTATGGAATTATATGACTTTTTGGATTTTTGAGATATTTGAATGTTTTGGATCTTTGAAATATTTGATTTTTTTGGATTTTTTGAATATTTGATTTTTTTTGGATTTTTAGAATATTTGACTTTTTTGGAGCTTTTGAATCTTTGATTTTTTTGGACTTTTCAAATATTTGTTTTTTTTGGATTTTTTAGTTTCACGACAGAATGAGATGAATCACAAGCGAGCAGAGAGACAAAGAGGATAGTTTCTTTGACCATGAGATGCTAAGTATCTCAACCCATAACTAAGGTTGAGGAAATGTCACAATGAGGGATAGGACCAACCTAGTATGCATGGCAAAGTGAGCAAATGAGGGAAATTTTGAATAATTCACAAGCCATGGTGAGTGTGAAAATTCCATTATGAAGTGGAGGGTGAATGGAAATGATTGGAAAGATCAAGTGGAGCTCCAAAGGAAAAAGGAGCAAAGTCTATACACATGGGGTTGATTTATTGGTTTTCACCATGGTACTTGCTCAAGGTGCCATCGAAGTAGTTTTCACCATTGAACGAATTGATTTCTCTTTACTTTTTTGATTTTTGATTTTTTTTCTCTTTTTTTGTAATTTTTTAGGACTTTTTCCATTTTTTGTATTTTTTCAGGACTTTTTTCCACTTTTTTGTATTTTTTTAGGTTTTAGTCTAGTGCTCTAAAGCTAGGTATAGAATTGATAAGCACTAGATCCGTAGACTACCTTGATGATGCCCCAATCCTGTGTGGATGACTGTGCTATATGAAATGACCCGATTGGGATGACGAATGCGAGTGCAAAGTATGAAGGATGATAGATGTAGCAGA
>VDFB02365569.1:61925-96541 GCA_007258455.2 Sequoia sempervirens
ATGTATTCAATGGAGTCTTTGGGACTATCCTTTTTGGTACTGTTAACGTCAAAGGAGGCTTGCGCATCCTCAATAGCTTGGCAAGATGGCTTAGTAGAGGTGACAATAGGAGATTCATTCTAGCCCAGGGTAGGTGGGATGGAAGGATGATGATTGCATATCCTCAGTAGGGTCATGATCAAAGAGTGGGTTATCATATATGTCCTAGTCAAACAAGGGGTTATCATGGATATGAAAAGCTTGAGTAGAAGTAGATATGGAAAAGGTAGGTGTATCATTAGGATCCCAAAAGGTTTCAATCCAAGCACGATCATTTGTTTGCATTCCTTTTGTAGTTTTCTTGACATGATTGTTGGAATTTTGACCCTTCTCAATGACATTAGCAGTGTCTTTTGCTAGTAAATTATCCATACGGTATTCTCCACATCACATATCATGGATTTGGGCCTTGGGGTTTGATGGTGTGATAAATGAAGTGGATTCTTTTAAGGATTTAGGATCAACATATGCTTGAGAAGGAGGTGCTTCACGATTGCTAGGGATTATGATTTCAATTTTAGGGCTTAGATTATGGCAATACATGAAAGGGTCTGGATCTCCTTGTATTATGATTTTAGAACCATTGTGTGGAAATTTAATGCATTGATGGTATGTAGAAGGTATTACTTGCATTGCATAAATCCATGGTCTTCCAAGGAGGATGTTAAAGGTCAGAGGGAGATCAAAGACTTGGAAAACCACATCCTTTACCATAGGCCCAACCCTGATTGGTAGAGTAACTTATCCTTTAGACAAGTGTTCCTCTTCATCATATGCCTTTATGGTAATATTTTATTTGGATCAACTGCATTTTTAGAGAACCCTAATTTTGTGATCAATTCTTGAGTACAAATATTAAGACCTGTTCCTCCGTCTATTAGAAGTTGCTTGACCTTAACTTTATGGATAAGTCCTTCAATGTGTAAGGGTGCATTATGTGGTTGTCGGATGGACACATCATCATTCTCAGTAAAAGTGAGAGTGTGAGGAGAGGTGATGTGTCCCACCATAGCTTGGAATTGATCTACATGAAAGTATATAGGCACTGTAGTAGTAACAAGCACTTTATCTAGGATAACTTTATGCTCAGGAGATAGGTGTAATAGCTCAAGTATAGAAATTTGTGCGGGCATTTTACCTAAATGCTCCATGAGGTTGTATCACGAAGTTGGTGCAACGGGTTTTGAATTAGGACCTCTAAGGGTAATTGTACCTATGTGTAGTAACATTGCAATTAGGTTCTTTGCCTTTTATAATGAAAGTGTTCACATGATTATCAACCTCACTGATGTTATTTATCATATAGTCATACTTAGCAGTAGTATAGTTTACACCATCACCAAATTCAAGGGTCTTTCCTTCATCCTTGTCATGCTTAAGGAAAGGTTTTTCAAACATCTCATGATCAGAGTTACCAAAAGGAGTGTGTCTGTCAACTAGTATCTTACTGTCATCAATAAGGTCTTGCATTAGATGTTGAAGTTTATTGCAACTATTAGTCTTATGTCCTTTGTGTCTATGATAGTCACAAAATTGATCCTCATTCCACCATGGGGGTTTTACTTATGGATTATATTCTTTCATCTCAGGTAATGTTATAATATTATTTTCGAGTTCTTTTAATGTGGATTCAAATGATTGTCCCAATGGTGTAAAATTTTGTTTAGGGAAAATTCTTTATTTTTTATTTTCCTTTATCTAAAGATGAACCTTTAAGGTTGTAGCTAGGTGATGATTTTTTAATCATTTTCCCATCAACAACTCCGTCATTGACCACATTATTGTTCTTAACCCAAAAAGGTGTCTTGTTACTTAAACCTGATTTTTGATCTTTGTCGTTATTAAGTTTAATAGTTCCATCATAGATGAGAGTTTGTTTGATTCAAAATCCCATTTCTATGGCTTCATCAAAGGAATCCAAGCATTTGAGGTGAAGTTCCCTTCCAAATTCCTTGTTCAAATTTTGAAAAAAGAGATCAACCAATTCTTTGTCTAGAATGACATAAGGTAATCATTTTGTTAAATGTCTCCATATTTGTAAAAATGACACAAAAGGTTCTTGTTTTTTTTGGTGTTAAAAAGGTTTTTCATGATCACTTTAAGTTCACAGTTGAAACTATAATTGGAGAAAAATTTATCAACCAGTTCTTGAAAAGATTTGATGGTCAAGGGTAATTGTGAAAACCATTCCATAGCTTCTCCTCCTAGACTATGAGGGAATACTCTCATAAGGTATGTCTCATCAATTTCAAATTCCATGGTAGTAGCACAAAATTCTCTTAAGTGGCCTTTAGGATCTCCTTTTCCCTTATATTTATCAAGTTTCGGTATGTCCCAGTGACTAGGAAAAGGTGGCATTGGTATGCTCCGATTGAAAGGATAAGGACATATATCTGTAATGGAGAACTTGTGGGATGATATTTTACTGTTCTTCAGAGTATCCAATTTTTTTCTCAGTTCTCTAAGCTCATCCAAAATAGGGTTATTTATTGGTGAAAATTTTGATGTCTTTGAATATCTCTTGTAACTAGGTTGTAGATAAAAGGGTCTATGATATTTGATTCTATCATCATTGTTTGTTTGGTAATGCTTAGATTCACTAGATTTAGGTTGGTAATTCATTATGAGTAATGATATGTCAAAATCAAGAGGAATTTTGATTCCTTCATTAGCAAGGGCCTTGAAGTATTGTTGTGGGTTACGTTTGACTACCTCTATAAGCAGTTTAGTGAATCTATGATCATTGAGTGCTTCATTTATATGGGATTGGGTTATTTCTTCGTTATCAATTTCATTTGTTTCACTAGTTGCAACACTAATGTGATCTTCCCCATAAAATTATTTTCCCCAAGGGTTCCCTTCTTCTTGAAACATTTTTGCTCTTGTTCTAGGGGTCATGGGTGATTGTTTTGATCTTCAACCCAGGACAAGATAATGTATGAGACTCAAGATTAGGATGTAATGAAGACAAATATGATTATAAGATGAGACATTGAGAATGGTATGGTATGATAAGAACACAAGAGCTCAAAGGAAACCCTAGGTATGAAGTTGGCTATGATGCAAGGCTTTGCTTGTGCTATGATGGATAGACAAAAGGAAAAATTATCAAGAGAGGGTATGTAGGAGATGATGAACTCCAAGAGGATTTCCCTACTCAAGGATAATGGAAATTACCTAACTCAAGGATCATAAACCTCAAGTGATGTAGGAAATTAATAGCCAAAGGTTTGATTTCAAGACCTAGGAAGAGTAGCCTAAGTGCAAGCTAAAGGTTTTTTTTACCAATGTAAGAGCGGAGGATATGTAAGGACTAGGCAGAATGCAAGGATTGAAAGATCAGAACTAAAGGATGATGGCCCCAAGAGATTTATGTGATAGGTTCATTTTGGATGTTTTTGCTATTTGAGTTTTTGGAGTTTGCAAGGTTAAAAGGTTGTAGATTTCCTAGGTGTGATGTTTGGTTGTGATTTTTTTTGAACACACACGTAAGACACAACAAATAGAATATTTTGGAGTTTTATCTTTGGAAAAGTTTTGAGATTCAGAGGACAAGTGTGGTGTTTGATTCTGACTAAAAATGTTTTTTTTTTTATTGTGAATGTTTGACTGTTGCAATAAAAGAACATTAAAGTACAAATCCTAGACTGGCAAAGACAATATTTGTGAGATTCCCACTTGGATTTCTCCAACTGCACCTATTCAGAGTGAATAGCTTAGAAGTTCGGTGGCATTGCCTCCCCCTTACACACACTTCTCGGGTACACCAAACTTCAAATTCCCAAATACTTGAAGATCTCAAATAATTTTCTCTCTCAACTTTGAACTATGAGAACATGGGACAACTTCAAAGGTCTGACCTCCTATGCCAGCAAATAGAAGGATTTTTTTGGCTACTAAAATAAGAGGTGTCTAGTGGGGGACTATCGTGAACAAAGAGCTCATTTAAAATAGCCTGAGAACTAGGAGGCCCACTCCCACTCTCATCACTAGCAAGTCTTAGCAGATTGAGGGTCTCATGGCTTGGCTTTGAATGATGCTAGCCACTCCTTGGAGTACAAATTTTGTTCTCCCCCCTTTGATATAGCCCTTCGGGAAACATGGTTGAGGTCGAACCCTGGGGTGATGAAATCCCTAGGCAGGCCTCCTACTAAAAATAAAAAGGGAGACTAATGTGTATTTCTCATAACCTAGGATCACACAAGTGCGCAAGGGGAGAGGATACATACACACTTGTTTGGGTAGCACATAATGTGCAAGTGCACCAAACACGACAAACAAAGTTCCTTTTAAGCACCAATCAAAAATTTTCTATAGTAAAAGACAATCGTTTTTAAAAATTAAATCTTCAAGAAACGTCCTACACCAAATGTCATTAGTAGTTTCAAACCTTCAAGTCTTTGACAAATGTGAGTTTATGTTTTTTTTTTCAAGTCTTGGACAAACAAACTTGTTGCATCCATAGACTGATTTCATGTTAGGTTCATCATTATGTGTATGCTAAAAACTGAAAAAGATGATTTAATCTATAAACCCAAATCAAAGCTTCAACATAACATCAATGAAAAGGGGAGTGTGGGGCTTTCCCAGTCGAATGTTGCAGCTAGGCTTTGTAAGCCCAAATCCATGCTTGACTGCAAGACTAAAAACAAACCTGTAGCTAAGAAAAAAGTGAAAGAAGAGGGGAAAGGTCTAGTGGAGCCACCAGACATTGATAGAGATGGGAAGAATGCAGTGGGAAGAGACTCCAAGGTGGATACTGTGGTTGCTGCAATGGTGGAGTCTAGGGTTCAAAATACTAGAATTAAGAGATCTGGCATTGTGGCAAAAAATAGCAAGAAAGTATAGATTAATGAAATTTCTACTAATGAGGAGCAGTCTACCACCAAGGGAAATAGGAATGAGGAAGACACAAAGGGGGAGGAGGAGGAATTTGTTGAAGGTCCTAGCCACTTTTTTGACCTCAACAAAATGCTAAAGGATAATTTGACTTCCCAGTCCTCTAACCCTCAGGCTATAGATCATGAAGACATCGTGAAGACTGTGGAAAAAGGGGAGGATCATCACATGCTACTGGAGTGGGTGGAGAAGCTCGAGAAGAAGTTTGTTGGTTTAGCTTGGTTCACTATCAAGATGGTCCATCGTACGACTAACACCCTTTCTACTATACTTAAAGATGAAATGTATAAGAAGGATACAAAGGAAGGCCCCAACTGGGTTGGGGAGGATGTTGTTTGCCTCCTCTCTCAGAATTGGGAGGATGTTAGTTAGTTTGTTGTTGTTGTGTCTTGTCTGCTGGGTCATTATTTTGTCGACTGTTTGTCTATTGTTACCGTGTTTTGTTTTGGTGATTTTTGTTATATTTTTATGGACCTGATCTTTTTTGGCCCCTGAGGCTCGATGTACGTAAAGGGTACAACACCTTGTAAATGTTGCTTATATTATAAAAAACATCAATGAAGCCTTTATTAAATGAAAGCGCATGCAAAAAATGTAAACTAAACTATGAAAACCGAAAACACATGCATTCAAAAGAAAATGAACTCCATTCTTCTTCTATCATCACGATTTTGACTTATGCATTTTGGCGCTCTCAAATTTTCACAAGCACAAGTGCAACAAGAAGCTATGATGAGCAGAAGAAAGGATTGTATGGTCAAAATTCCATATGATATTTGGTGAGAAGAGAGGGGTTATATAGATGTCCTCATAGGGTAGATTCAAGTTATGAGAGAAATGTGGGATTAAAGCATGAAATAGAAAAATGAATGATTATCCCATATTGTTTAATCAAGTGCAATTGATTGAAATGAGAGAGATAAATGAGTGGCTTTATGATATAATGCAGGTTTAGGAATTTAGAATAAAGATAGATTTGTGAATTAAATGAGTGATTTAATTAAATGGGTTTATTTATGCAAGTGATTTAATGGAATATATAAATGGATAAAGATTAATGATTTAAATATTTGTGAATTTAGATGAATGTTTAAATGGTTTTAATCCATGGATCGATATGAAATAGATAAATGATTGATTATGCAGATGGATAAATGCTTATAATATAAATGAATGAATAAATGCTTATAATATCGATAAATGCTTATAATATGTTGATTTAAATGAATTAATTAAACAAATAATAGTATCCATTTGATTAATAGACTACAAATAGGATGATTGTGAGGAAATTTTTTGAGTGTCTACAAATACATTTAGCTAGCCAAAACATAATTCATCTCTCAATGCTCCTTGGTCATCATGATCTCACATAACATAGGTAATTGTAGGATTCAATACAATCCTCTAGTGTAGTCATCATCTCCCCCATCAAAAAATGCAAGGAAAAGGTGAAGATGTCCCATCACTCCATGAAAACCATTAGCATTAGATAATGGAATCACATGGTGGGCATAGTATATACCCATCATAAATTAACATCTATAAGATATCCCACCTATATGGTGTCAATGTCTAGGCATATCCATGAAGCAATTGTACATATGGCCACCCACATGCTCGTGCATCTTTGGAAGAACCTATTGTAGATATTGAAAAATATCCTGAATGATATCATGCACTTGAATCAGGTATACTAACATCATTTCATCCTAAAACCCGTCCTCTTTTCTCTTAATTACTTAAATTAGTCTAGCTATTTAATTAATTGCATAATTTTTGTCTATTAACTTAATTCATCAAATCGGGTTAATTCACCCCCTTTCACGCTAACATTATTTCTCATTAAACTAAACAAATCAAACTATTTAATTTAATTCCCCGAGTCTTCTTATTTAATTAAATAACCCTAAGTTATAAAATTAAATGTAATTTCACCTTTCCCCATTCATTAAATCATTTAATTTAATGAGTATCACTTTTCTAAATCCCCTAATTGTATGATTAACATTGTTTAATTAACAATTATCTAATTAATCTATTTTTCCTCCAAAAGGGGAATATTCCCATGGAATATTCCTTACCCCTTTTTGCACAATTAAAACTTTGTTTTAATTTTCAAAACATCCTTTTTCCTCACCCATGAGAATATTCCAAAGAATATTCTCCCTCCTCCAATCATTTGAAAAAGGGAATATTCTCACTTGACTTCATTTGCAAGTTAACTTTTGACCTCTTAAACAGGTCAAAAGTTTGTTTGTTTGGAAGGAATGAGAACCCTTGATTAAATCTCATCTTTCATTTTCACCTGTTGATGAGAATCCATGATCCATGACTCCAATTTCCTCCATCCTTGACCACTAATTAACTATTTTGATCTCAACCCTCCATTTCTCATTTGCTTTCCTATAAATAGGTCACTATTTGGAGACAAATGGATCCATCTTTCAATTTGAAAACTTATGTTGTTGAAATCACTCACACTCACACTCACACTCAGTTTAACTCACATTTAGAATATTCTAGTTCATTTTTAGTTGCATATTAGCTTTAAGCTTCCATTAATGGCTTCCATGCATCCATTTAGCTTGTTTATAAATTAGGGTTTGAATATTTTAGCTTAGAATCCACTTATATTAGCTTAGCTTTTGCATATTTAGATCATTTTTTAGCACAAAATCATGTTAAATTAGTTTGCATCATGTTCAATTTAGTATAAATCATATTTTCATCCACTTATCACAACTGTTTCATCGATTCTCTTCAATAGAATCAATTGAAACAAGCTCACTGATTACAGGATTGGGAAAGGGTCATCATTTCACATCAACACAACACCAATCTCAAAACATGATAATTTTTAGATGGGTTAGACTAAACATTTAACTGCTTTCATAGTTTGTAATGCTTAGTTTCAATAAATGTTTGGTTTAACTTTCATTTGAATGATCCTATTTAGATTGAGTATTAGTGGCATGAATATGCTTTGATTCTTCATGGATCAAGCGTAATCAGCCCCTACTAATATCCTCGGTCAACATTCTAGCACTAGGAGGGAAAATCTATCAAATTTAAGCAATTTCTAGCTCGAATTTTGTTCATTTTGACTTTTGCAAGAAGGAGCAACACCCAACTCAATTTTAGCGACGCCTTTGCAGGGCGTCTCCATACAACGAAACTATCATAATTTCAAATAGTGATTCCTATTAAATGCACCAATGTTGATTAAACAAATGATGACGCTAATACTTTATTGAGGTATCAAAGATTTATAAATGGCGGCATCTGACCAAATAGCGATGCTATCATGCTCTCTAGTTTGTCCACAAAGCAATGTCCTTATTTACCAGAGTGACTCCCTTATTCACTAGAGTGACTCCCTTATTCACCAGAGCGATGCTATCATGTATAGAAATGCCCAACTTTGGTAAGAAGTTTAATGATCATTTTTCAACATGTGCTTTTTTTTTTCTTTTTTTTTTTTCAGAGTACTAACATGCTTCTAACATTGTTCTGGTTTTTAGACTAACACGGTTTTGTAGGATTGGACAACACGAAGCTAAAGTAAAGAATCATTCTCCTCTTAATATTTTATGATTTTAACAAGCATTTGATGCTTTGGGGAGATTATAATCCTATTTCTTATGCTTTTATTTTACCCTCTAAGACCTCACTAAATTTCAATTGGGTTTAAAATGAACACTCAAACAGGACTAAAATTGAACCCTCATTTCTTCATTGTCTTTTGGGTTTAAAATTGAACAAGTCAACTTAACATCTCATTTGGTGCATAAAATGAATTAATCTTAGCTTTAGTCGGTAAAATGAATGACGGTATGCTTTGTTGTGACACACTTGTAGTGCGTATCCAATCCCCTTGTGCTTCGTGTGATCTTGGGTGAAGAGAAACACTCCAAGTGTACTTTGCTATTTGTGTGCACTTAAAGTACATATCCAATCTCCTTATGCTTCATGCGATCTTGAGTGAAGAGAAATACTTAAGTACAATTTTATGCTTTGTGTCACCCTTAAGAGAGGACTTACTATGAGATACACCCCCAATGGGAAACTCATAGGAAAGTTCTTGCAAGCATGTTTATCGGTGGGCTATATTAAAGGTTGGGAAATTGTGAGAAAGGACCTTCTATCCTGGACTATATAACATACTGCACCTAGTACCATGCCTTAAGTGGAATGAGAATGGTAGTAAGAGCCTTAATTGGCAAAACGGTTGTGTATACAATTGGGTGTTCTCAGTTCATTACTAAGAACCATTGTTTAGTTGCCAAAATCCTGAATGCTTGTTGGTACAAGAACATTTGTTCTGAAGCTACCCTGCATTTGTACTATTCATTGTTGAAACAGAAAAATCCTTAGGATCTTAGGATCTTTAGGAGTTTTAGATTTGGTGGTCCTGAGAAGTGTGTGTTGTGGATGAGAGCCAGTGTCACAGAATATCTAACTGTTCACAATGTCTTAGTGTTTGGAAAAATCTAAGTAGGGACTCAACAAGTATGGACATTTCAAACCTAGGTGGTAAATGACTATGAGTTAGTTGAACACATTGCTTGGTTCTAAAACATTACAAAACAAACATTCACAATCTTTCTCAAAATTTCAAACACTTTGGCCTAAATATGGATACCTCTTGAATTAGCCTTGTTATTATTGCTTGTCCTAAGGATTTCTATCCTTAGAGATTTCTAAATATCTTGAATTATATCTCAATCCATCTTTTCCAAAGACAACATAGGTAATTATGGATTCAACCTCATGATCTTCATAAAATGGACATTGTGAAAGTTATGATGTTTTTGACATAAACATTTAGTTTGAAAACATAATCAAAGACGAGTGTTTATGGTAAAATAAATTCACTTAAAAAGGATAAGTGTGACAAATTGAACCCCACATGACTATTTGGAGACCGATTTCTCTTGTTGAACAACCTAATATTACACCTGCCATTATGCAACCAAACTTTGAACTTATTGAAGGTGAACAAACTGACATAATTAGCAGTTTGAGAAGCTTTACTTTTGACACAAAGTAAACACCCGCTTAGTGGATGAACACCACAAAAATATTAGACGAAGAAGAGGAATAAATCAATATTGAGGCTAGAAGGCCCATATTACCACCACCCACGTAGCAATAAATATCCTCTTTTCATCCATAAACATAGAATTCTCTAAATGATCTCACACAAAATAAAAATCCCCAAGAGAAGGTCTACAGGTTGTCATTTCAAACTTAGGAATCTTACTCCAAAAGCTCTAAAAAAAACCTTCAAACACTTCACTAGAATAGAACCAAGTTGTTATACCACTTCTATAAATGTGTGTCAAGGAACAATCCAGACTTATGCATGCTATTTTTCAGTCAAAACCCTAGACTTTTTCATGATAATGAACTCCTCTAAATGATCTATCGCACAATCAAAATCCATAGGGGAAGATCTACATTCTGCCATTACAAAAGTAGTATCGTAATTCAAATTTTGATATAAAGTGGTCCCTAATACTTTATCGCAATCGAGACCTCTTGTTAAGAAACTATTATGCCCGATCTAGGAGGAACCAACCAGATTTACATACCCACATCTATCCTCTCATTTAGGTCAACATTATTCTTTAAGATTTGAACACTTTAGAGGTCTAGCATCATTCTCACTACCTTGGTCTTGGAAAACAAAGGTCCATTCTAAGTCAACATTGGGTCAAGCACTTCATTCACCCCTTCATCAAAATTCATCCTTCATCTCACTTAAATTTGCAAAATTTTTGAACACACCAAAACTTTTTGACTTGAACATCAATCAAAACCAAAACCCTAACTTGTCTACTTTGTATGTGAAATGTATCCTTTTCCATGCATTGGAGTAAGTTATCATATTTGAACTAGTTTATCTTGAAGGTCATGAGTCTACCTTAAATATTTCCAAGTTCATAAGCATCCTTTATCCTAACATCTAAACATCAAACTCAAGTCAAAAGTGTTGTCCCAAAACATTTGCAAAAATCACTTTTCGCATCACCCACCTTTTCATCCCCCATTATCATCATTGCTCCAAAAAGACTTAGAGTGTCCCTTTTACCTAGATTTGAGTCAACTAGAGAGTTCAAAAATTACAAATCTCAACACAACTCTCCTAAAGGTGACACAAAATTTATGGTAAAAACAAGATCACAACACAAGAGAATCATGGAGAAAACCAAAGTCACATTTACCTCAAGTGATCCAAATCCTCTAGAATTTGATCTGAGAAGTCAAGTTACCCCATCATAACAACCATCATCTCCATCAATACCATATGAGATAGAGGACATCATGAACAATTCATTTGAACTTACTAGGGATGAAATCATGGAACATCAAGCCTTAGAAAGTATAGCTCCGATTTCCTCATCCTTTGTGCACAAAATTTGACACAAGGCTTCACAACTCCATCACTAGGGCTGAATCAAACATCCACTTCCAGTCTTGCAACTAGCCTTTCCAAAGACTTTGGTCCAACTCTTCCATTTGAAAGCATCACACTTGTGGGTACCCTTGATACTAATCCTCCATCTCGAACCACCACTTGGACACCTACCTTTGTGATTGGGTAAAACTGTGGTTTAAGATTATGATAGAGTTTTGTGTTTGAGTTTGGCTTATGGAATCCCTTAGTTCTTACCTAGTTGTGTCAATTCAGGGTCGTAAACTAATGAAAGGTATAGTGGTTATTTGCTTAAGGGATGAAGGTGGTAAGTCAAGTGGGAATGTATGAATATACAAGTCTAAATAAACCAATAAAGATTAAAACACACTTCCTTAAATTGTATTAAAATAGAAAGACCTATTTTAAACTCTCATCTACTCTAGAAATCTTAACTCAATTTTGCTAATACATGCTTTATCTCATAACATCATTAACAGTGATAAAGAATGGAATTAATTACTGAAATCACACTAATGTAATGTAGGCAACATGAACTATGCATTCGAGTGACAAGACCTCTGTGTCCTAGCGACAGGATACAATAAGCCCAACAGATTATTTGCAACGTTTCTAAAACAGATTATATACCATTGTCATGCTTCTATCCCACAACCTGTGTCCATACCAAACATTGGTAATACTTAAATTGCTTCACTCTTTATTAATATAATTGAAACTCGTTCATTACCATGCACATACTATTTAATGAAGTTGCATACAAATCAAACAACTGCTAATACATAGAACAAACACAAATAATACCTCACACAATAGTAAATAAGATAACTCCAAGCAATGGCACGGAGCGGGCCCTTTCCCCCAACCGATTGAATGGAGTGGAAACACTAAGATACTCGTAGCTTATTCTTTCAACAACACTATGTATTAATTCAAATTTGTAGAACAAAAATTAGGATGTTTCCATGCCAGCGAAAGGGCATATATATGTCTTTAATACAAACAGAGTGCTTGGAATATCATGCCCACAGATCATACCTGGATAACAAAACGTTTATCGATATATGAAAAATAGTAATATGGCCTACGAACTACTATTTTTCAAAAGTTATTAACCGATATTAATCTTAGTCACTAACTTATTAGCTAAGACTATACTAGGAGACAACCACTGAATGAAAACCAGTAAATCACATGGAAATTATTGTCTTCATGCTTTGCCCCTTTTTAACTTGTTTCACACAATCACCATGATTAGTGCTTATAAGCGGTTGATTACCTAAGAGTTTGCATATCATTTATATTATATCGATTCACTTTGATTATAACAAATATTATGGCAATAAAGGAACAATAGGCCAAATGGGTAAACTATTGTGGACACAACACTAGACAAATCATGATAATAATTAAGACAAATATTGACCTCATCAATTTGGTGCTCCTCTCATTCCTGAAGATCCCAAAAAAATATATAAACCCCTCAAACTTGATTACTCTACAACAACCTCCACATATTGGTGCCATCCTTCTTCATCTATACCCATGAGTACCACAAGTGTGCCTATCATCATGCAACACAGTATGGACCAAGTGTCTCAAAAAAATGCACCAGGGCATGTCAATACCATACCATAGAGTCAACCCTTAATGCAAATGGGGACATCTGTATCCAACCCTCCCATCAATTCATCCATACCATTGATTTCACAAAACACATCCATCCCATCCATTATCAACCCATCTCAAACTAATTCCTTGGTCACGGATCCCATCAACCCAGGTAATGCCTTGTTTACATCTTTAACACAAGGAAATCCTCAAGAAATGGGATAGGGGAACCATTTCAATCAATGGACTCAAGGTCCTAGCATATCATTACCATCACAAATTCTAATGGCATCATCCTCATCATTTCCCATGGTCCCCTCTACCATGCAAAATCAATTGGGACCTCAAACTTACATTCCTCCACCTCAATACACTATCTTACAAGGAATGATAAACCAAGGAAACCCTCAACCTTTCATCAACAATCTGTTACTTACTCAAAACATCAACACTCATAATCCATCACAAATGTCCCAACAACCAATTGATCCCACATTGCAAGCATATGCCTTAGCTTTACAATAAGCACAACAAGCTTATCAGCAAGTCGTTCAACAACAACAAGCAACCTTAGCAACACAACAACAACAATAATAGCAAGAATCATCCTTAGTAGCACAAGTAGCACAATAAAAATATCAAGTAGCCTTAGCAACACAACAAGATGCACAATAACAACAACAAGAAGCAACCTTAGCAGCACAACAAGTAACACAAAAACAACATCAAGCAAAACAAGCAGCCTTAGCACAACAACAACATTAATCTCATCAAGCAACCTTAGCATCACAACAACAACACACCTAGCAGCAAGCCCTAGTGGTGCAACAATAGCAGTAAGCCTTACTAGCTCAACAATATGCCCAACAACAACAAACAAGTTCCTACTATAATCCTCAACAGAACATCGTCAATACAAATGTGCTAGGAAAATGTGGATTTAAAAATCCCTCGAGCTCCCTTTAGTTTGATAATATTATTTTGCTTGGCCTTGGCCCATGCCCAATATATCTGAATATCTATGGGCCCCTTTTTGAAGAGCTTTGCCTGCTATCACCACGTGTCTACCACATGCTCCTCACAAAGATTTCCTCCCTTGCTTCTCTCTCGAGCCCCGCAATGCTTCCATGTGTCGAAAGAACAAGCATTTCTGAGCCCACTCTCCTTTACTTCTCTATTGAGCTCCGCCTGTGTGCCACGTAGCATCATTCCATGGACACTTTTTCACAGACCCCACAGTCAGTGCTGGTAGTGAAGACTTCTCCATGTGTCTTCTCTGTGGGGGTTTTCATCGCAAGGAAGGAAGAATCAACGACAAGCCCCGACCTATCACCACATGTCCTAACTGACTTCATGGGTGAGTGACACATGTCTGCATGGAATTTTGCTACTTCTACATTGGGACCATAGCCATCATTTGTAGGGGATGCATCTAGCTCGAAGGTGACTGCATTCTATGTCTCAGAATCTTTTCTATTGCAACAACCTTGGGAAATCATTGCTATAGACATCATTGCTCATGTTAAAGGAATCTTTCTATTATTGGCTTTTAGGTAGTGGGATGTTTCTCTATTTATACTACTTGTTCTTTCCAAAAATGAGTTCAAAACATATGCAGAAAAATTGTGGAAAGACACCACACCTTTTGTATTATTTTTTATTATTGTATTAAGACTCGCAGACTGTGCCATTGTTGTTTGGCCTTTTTTTTTCTTAGCTATTTGACAAAACATTATACTATGCCATTATTGTAACTAAGTAGTTTATTTGCAGAAATTCTATAATTTCAATATAAGTTTTATTATTTGTACCATGTCTTGGACTCTTCTTTTCAGTAAATGTGTATGGGAGTTATTTTATGTTATTGAATAGATTATTTAGGTTTTCAACTATGATTTCTATTATTTCGGGACATGCAGTTTGTTGAACGAGCCATTAAATCCC
This sequence comes from Sequoia sempervirens, assembly GCA_007258455.2. NCBI lineage: Eukaryota > Viridiplantae > Streptophyta > Pinopsida > Cupressales > Cupressaceae > Sequoia > Sequoia sempervirens. The sequence continues at coordinate 76,861 of VDFB02365569.1, forward strand.
ATCTGAAAGGGAGATTTACCATGCCCACACCTACATCTTGGCGCATTGCCTTAGGTTAGATATTTATTTTTTTATATCTGCTTATGTTTCTCATTCCAAACCTCCAAAATACAGAAGGATCCGACTTCTTTAAAAACCTGAAGGTCACTCAGTTTAGCGCAATTGGTCCCCCATTAACTAAGTTTCCCATAAGGTTGTTGCTTATCAATTTTAGGCATCAAAAAACATATACATCAAAACCTCAATCACCTTCACAAAATCTCACACTACCATACACCCCATATAACACCTTATCATATCAAAATCCCCCATACAACTCATCCATCATCCCAACATATGTTCCTCTACCAAACCCGCAAGATGATCTAGCATCACAATTTAAGGCGTTATCCCAGGAAATGTATGAACTTTGAATGGGAAAGACAAAGAATCCCCATACATAGAATCTATGTCATTATCCATTTGACTGAAACATCGCAATGGTGTCATTCCCTCCCGGCTTTGAAATCCCCAAATTTGACAAATACAAAGGGAGAGGAAGTCCTATGGACCATGTCAAAGAATTTAATGTCACGTGTATGGAGATGGCCTACAATGATTCTTACTTAATGCGCCTCTTCCCTTGAAGTTTAACAGGTCCTACCATGGATTTGTTTTCTCATCTACCTCTTGGCATCAAAACCTTCCAAGAAATTATTGATAAATTCATCGATCATTTCTCCTTTAATATTGACATGGACGTAAGTCTAGAGGAATTGTACACTCTCAAACAAAACAAAGGGGAATCTTTCACTAATTTCTTACAACGGTGGAGACAAATAGCTAGTAGGAGCAAGTGGCCTATTCCCAATGAACAACAAGTGGGTATCATCATAGAAAATCTAGAACCAAATTTATCCTTCCATTTGAAAATGCAGTGCATCACATCTTATGATGAGCTTGTCCCTAGAGCCCTTAATATTGAGAGAGCTCTAATCTCATAGGGAAATACTCAAGCTTACAAAGACAATCAACCATCAACTAGTTCAAATGACAAGCCTCGTGTCTGGGCCAAGAGCAAGAACGTAGAAAATGACGATGTGGTAGATGCTAAGGTAGTCCTAAGTGCTCCTAGACCAAACAACAATCAAGTTGTGAACATTCAACCAAGTGTGCAATAAACACCTCCTACGAACAATCAGATCAATAACACTGACATGCAACAAAGGCGAACCATTAATAGGAACAACTATCCTAAACACAAGTACACACAATTAGATCAGAACCCATTGAAACCATCATGAAGAAGTTGGTAGAGTCAAATCTGATAACATTTCCCAACTTTGAAAACTATCAAGAACCACAAGAGAAACCATGCTAGTACAATGAGAATGATTTATGTGAAAAGACACAAAATGAAAAACTGCATGAAACTTAAGAATATCATTCAAGACCTCATAGAGAATGAAACCATATTTGTTGAGGTACCAGCTGGGAATCAGGATCTTAAGATATACAAGAACCCTATGCTAGATCATAACAAGGAAAACAACACATGAAAAGCTAAGGATTACACAATTGTGCAACACACCTATTCCAACATGTTCACTTCCTGTGATAGCATCATCACTGTCGTCACCGTCAAAGGATCTAGTGTAGAGTGTGGAGTCACCACATGACATGGAAAAATTACCATCCAAGGAGTCCCATCTCAATCTAGGCCACAACCTACTTTTCCAACATAAAATCCTAGCAAGTATAATCTCCTAGATCAGCTTAAGAAGACCCCCACATACATATCAATCCTAGAGCTATTAAGGCTATCCCTCGCACATAAAGAAATATTGGAGAAATCTTTGTCCGAGTAATCTGTCCCCAAGGATACTGAAACCGATTAGTTTCAAGCTATGATGGGGCATATCACTAATCATCTTCTCACCTTCTTAGAACAAGATCTACCATCACAGCCATGTCATAACCATGCTTTTATCTTAAGGTTATCATTCATAAAAAAAAAGGTCAAAAGAATCTTATTAGATGGATGTGTTGGTTGGAACATCTGTACCTTGTAGTTAATCAATAATTTTGGCTATTCAGAGGATACCATTGAGAAATCAAAGAGCAACACCATTAGAGCATATGATGATCAAGAACGGGCATCATAAGGCATCATTGCACTTCCCATCCAAGTGGGGCCTCTCATTGCAAAAACTACATGCCAAGTGTTAGACCTTGATCTTCCCTATAACATCTTACTTGGCCGACCATGGATCCATTCCCTAGAAGTTATAGCCTCGATCTATCATCAATGTGTAAATTTTCCTTTCGAGGGCAGAGAGATTACTATCCATGGAGATCCCGAAACTTTTTACTATTGCAAGAATCTTGAGGCCAAGTTCTATAAAATTCCCCAAATACCAAAGAATGGTGAAGGGCCTACACCATCTAATTTATTTGTTGACCCGACATCCCTTGCATCTATCTCAACAATGAAAACACCCATTGTACAAAGCATTTCTGACATTAAAGTAGTGATCCAAGATGATGGTTGTGGGAACTATAAGCTAATGAAGAGCACCTTTGTCTTAGGAGAGCTACCCATTTCTCCTCAATATCATGGGAAACCCACATCTAACAACAAAGAGCATGAAATGATCAAGATGACAACTACTACCTTCACTAAGTAGGGGGACTTGAATCAAGAAGATGTCAATGAGGAAGATATATCTAAACTCCTCTATCAAGATGAACGACCTGTCTTCGCTCTTCCTATGGATGACGATAACAAAGGCTTGCAGCTAATGAAGGGAATGGTATATAACAAGAATGAGAAACTAGGACATAATGATAATGGTTTGCTAGAACCCATCGTTCCTAAGAAATGACTAAAGAATCTTGGCCTAGGTTGTACTACTAGCAAGGTCACCCTTATTGGAAAAGGAACTTTTTCTAAACGAGTTGAGGCTTCCTCTTGGTTACCTCCATCACATGATACCACCCTAGATGAATTCCCCCTTGATGTTGTTAAACTATTTGAAAAAAACTCCCTCTTCATGATATCCATTACATCCTTTGCTTCAAGCAATCAGTTGACTGAGATACGCCTAGTCTATCCTCAACTAATTGACATGGACCAACAAGGACCACCGATTCTTGATTTATTCAAAAATGATGAAGTGATCTTAGAATTCATGGGACTCTATGACAACCTACCATGGGAAGATCACAAAGCAGGTTTTGGCATAGAGCTAGATAGAACAACGTACTATGGGGAGATGATTGAATCCTTTAGTGGCAAAATTGATGAAATGTAACTGACATGCAGATCCTTGAGTGAAAACCACATCGTGGCACTCTATGATCCAAAAATAGTAAAAACAAAGGATGCATCCGACGGTGAAAACTTCTCTGAGGCACCTAAGGATGAGGGATTCAATCTCCCCCTTAGTGCAATGCATCTAGAAAAGTCAGTAGTGCTTGCAGAAAAGGTCACTCCAATCAATGTGGGAACAAAAGAAGCGCTCAAGATCACAAGTTCTATGCCAAATCCTTGCTAGATGAAGAACAAAAGAACCTAGCAACATTCTTGAACAAACATAGAGCCAACTTTGCATGGTCATACATAGATATTCTAGTGCTCAATCCCGAAGTGGTTGTGCATCACTTAGTAGTCTATCCTGAAGCCAATCAAGTCAAGCATAAATTAAAGAAGATGATCCTCAGATAACACTTTTGGTAAAACTAGAGTTACAAAAGCTTCTTGATGTTGGATTCATCTAACCAATAGATTATCCTAATTGGGTTTCAAACTTGGTACCAGTATCAAAACCCACTGGGGGCAACAAAATATGTACAGATTTCAGAGACTTAAACAAAGCATGCCCAAAGGATGATTTCCCTCTTCCTAACATCAACCTCATTTTGGACTTAACAGTTGGGCATTAAATGTTGTCAATCATGGATGGTTTTTCATGCTATAATCATATCATGATAGCTAAGGAGGATCAACATAAAATTGCATTCACTTGTCCATGGGGAACTTATTGCTGGAACGTGATGCCATTTGGGTTGAAGAATGCAGGAGCAACCTATCAAAGAGTAATGACCCTCATCTTTCATGACATGATCCACAAACCAGTTGAAGATTATGTGGATGATATTTTGGAAAAATTGAGGAAAAGAAGTGAGTACATAAGAGTTTTAGGACCGATCTTCGACAGGCTTGAAGATTACAAGGTACAATTAAATCCAAAAAAGTGTCTTTGGGGTTACATCAGAGAAACTTCTTGGCTTGATCGTCTCAAAGAGAGGGATATAAATTTATCCAACAAAGGTGAAAGCCATCCTAGACATAGAACCACTGCAAACACTGAAGTAGATGATAGGATTACAAGGAAGATTGTAGTCCATTAGAAGGTTCATAGCACAACTATCAGATAAGATCCACCCTTTTCACATCTCTCCATAAAGGAATAACTTACATGTGGGATGAGAAATGTGATAAAGCTTTCCAACAAATCAAAGACTATCTATCGATACCTCCAGTGCTAATGACATCGATACTAAACAAACCATTTATCCTATATATCTCAACAACATCAACAACACTAGGAGCTCTTCTAGCATAGCATGAAGAAAACAGAAATGAAAGGGCTATCTATTACATCAAAAAAACCTTGGTGGGCTATAAAATGAATTGTTCACCCATTGAGAAAGCATGTCTAGAGGTAGTTTTTGTTTCACAAAATTTCATACATTACATGTTGTCCCATCAAATCAAACTCATTGCAAAGATCAACCCACTAAAATACTTGTGATCCAAAGCAATTCTCACTGGGCAAATGGCCAAATGGGTAAAATATTTACCAAATTTGACATAAAGTATGTGGAGCACAAGGAAATCAAAGGAAAAGTGATTGTAGATCAACTGGCAAAGGAACCCATCTATGTAGAGAACCCATTGATATTTGAGTTTCCTAATGAATCAATGTTTCTTATCAATCTCACATCTTAGTCTATGGGGATACAAGAGATGAAAGTATATGGGGATTCACATCTGGTTATCAACCAAGTCAATGACAACTATCAAACCAAGGATGATAAGCTCACTCTTTACAAAAAGATGGTGGAGAATCTCAAGGATCTTTTCATAATCATAAATTTTGAGAAGATTCCTCACATAAACAATAGAGTAGTAGACACCATGTCAACAATCAGATCATTGTTAGATATGTCGAACAATGTCCTTCAATGTGAATTCTTGGTAGAACAACTTCTCGTACCAACTTTTGAAATCCCTAAATATGAATTCATGTGTGTCATTGTTGGTCCTGGATCCTCACGGTATCATGAAATATTCACCTACCTAAGCAGAGGAACCCTCCCATCCAATATCACCTCTAACCTTAAAAAGACCTTTTTCAAGAAGGCATCCTGATTCATGATCCTAGGTGATACCCTTTACTGCTGAAGCATCAAAGGGAGATTACTATGATGTCTTAACCAAGAGGAATCCTTAACTGCTTTAACGGAAGTTCATGATGGCATATGTGGTTCCCATTCTAGTAGTATTCCTTTAGCTAAGAAATTGTTGAGGATGAGGTACTATTGGCCAACTGTGGAAAGAGAAGCTCATCAGTATCCACAAAAATGTGTCCAGTGTCGACAACATGGAGATCTAATCCATTCCCCAGCTTAGGAATTGCAACCAATGATCACACCTTTTCCTTTTTTGCAGTGGGGACTTGACCTCATAGGAAAAATCACTCCAAATTCATCCAATGGCCACAAGTTTATCATAACTTTCACTGAGTACTTTACCAAGTGGGTCGAAGCCATTCCTGTGACCTACATAATGGGGAAGCAAATTGCCAAGTTTATCCTGAATTATCTAATTTGTCATTATGATGTTCCACAAACCCTTATCTTAGACAATGGAACACCCTTTACGAATCAGGATGTGAAAGAGCAATGTCAAAGATTCAACATCCAACACCGATTCTCTACCCCATATTATCCCCAGGGAAATGGTCAAGGTGAGGCTACAAATAAGACCATCTTGAAAATCCTAAAGAAAATAGTCAATGAAGTTGGTCGTGACTAACATCTGTAGTTAAATCACACTCTTTGGGTCTATTGAACCAGTATCCACACACCAAAAGGTGTAATCCATTTCTCCCTGGTCTATGGATCAGAATCCATTCTGCCTATTGAGGTTGAGCTCCCATCAATGTGAGTGTCACTACAAAACCTAATCACCGATGAAGAATACAAAGTATCTCGGTTGAATGAGCTAGAATTTCTGGATGAGCATCGTCTCGACGCCCTTAGTCACTTGCAAGTATATCAAAATTGACTAAAACAAAGCTATAACAAGAAGATCAAATGTCAATCTTTCTAGGTAGGGGGTTTTGTCCTAAAACAAAATCAGAAGAATCTACCAGATCAAGAAAGTAAAGGAAAGTTTGAACCTAACTAGTTGGGTTCCTTTGTCATCACAACTAGCTATGGATTAGGAGCATACCAATTGTCAACGCTTGAAGGAGAACCCTTGCAGGAGCCAACTAACAACTTTCATCTCAAAAAGTTTTATGCCTAGTCTTGAAGGGTGTAAAATCTGAAAATAAAATAAAAAAACAGAAAATGAGAAAAAGGATTGAAAAAAGTAAAGAAAAAAATCATCCTCTAGTGAAAAACACTTTGATGGCACTTTGGGAAAGTACCTTGGTGAAAACCTGGCAAATAGGTTCCTCGTGTAAATAAATCACCCCCATCTATTCTTGACTCTTTATCCTATCATTCTTTGCATCACCATCCATTCATCACATCATTCATCCTATTTATTCCACCACCCATCTGTATCTCTATCATAAGCATGATATTATGAAGTATCATATCCCCTATAGTACTACTTGGCATATTCCAAAGGTCAGTTTGTCCTACCTATATCAAGGTAGTCTATTGCATCACGCTAGGGGCACTTCATTATGGATCACATCGGGTTCTTGTATATCCTAAGGTCATTGGAAATCATAATAAAAAATAAATAAAATATTCATAAAATATTCATCTGAAAATCCAAAAACATTTGTAAAATGTTCATCAAAAAATCCAAAAACATTTACAAATCCTGTACAGCTAAAATCCAAAAACATTCAAAAAAGTGTTAAGTCAAAATCCAAAACATCCAAAACACATCAAAATCCCTAAAAAGGTCAAACATCAAAAATCCAAATGCGGTACCTTGTTGAACTATGTTGTCTTTGATCTTGAACATAGGGAAGGCCATCATTGATGTGCCCCCAAGATACCCTAGGTCAGTCCTTTAGGAGTCTATCATAATAAGCTAGCATTCCATCAACTATTCATATCTCATTGTTAATAAGTCTAGTTAGTCGAACTACGTTTTCTCTGCGTGAATAATGTAGGCAAGGCTTATCTTTGATCAACCCCTGAGGCCCCTAGGATAGGTCTTTTAGGTTAGGTTCTCGTTCAAAATCTCAGAAAATCGAAAAACATCCAAATATCTTCAAAACCCCTAAACATTCAAATATCTGAAAATCCCTAAACATTGGAAAATTGAAAACCCCAAAACATTAGAAAACATTCAAAAGACCTAAAAAACATCAAATATCTTAGAGGAAACCCTAAACAACGTCAAATAACCAAAAAGCCCAAAAAAATCACATAAACTTTCAAAAAAGACCAAAAACAACCTCAAAACATTTTTAAAATACCAAAAAACATTGAAATATTCCACAAAATCCAAAACCACCCATCCCATCTCGCTTTCACTTGCAATAAACTTCCATTCATAATAAATCGATCGTCACCTTCAACCTTTGGCAAAATAAAAGGAAAAAAAGTGTAGCAAGTTGTGAAGGGAGAATCTAAATGTCAAAATATAAAGTCTAAATTATAGGTAAATGCGTCAATGAAGTTTATATCAATAACTTATCATAAAGCTCATCATCATCCTAACATCAAACAACCCCTGATCAACATGTCCTAGGATGTTCCTTCCTACGATGGACATCAGTATCAGGCATCACCTTAGCTAAATTAAACTAGCAAGAGATATAGATAACACTGATTGTTTGTCTTTGATATTTTCTTATGATTTATCTTAATAACCCATTCCAAGGACCTCTCGATGATTTCTATCAAAATGAGAGAGAAAGGAATTGGGAATTGATCATTATCTTTCATTTTTTGTGCTTGTGGATACTATTGTAAAATAATCTTGGCACATACTTGCTTAGTTGTGTGTAGGAAGGTTTTTTGGAGTATGTTGTTGACTATTGTGTATGCTTTGGTCCAATATATTCTAAGCTTCTAACTTACATTCCAATGAGGTTTTTGTATGTAAAGATGTGAACAAGAACTATCATATTTGTTTGTAGAGTCAAAGTCCATTACACTAGACACAACATTGTCCTAGTTATCAATACCTTGATGCATTGTGTCTATGTGTTATATCAAACAATAAGGAACGAAAAAAAATCCTAATCCCTAGATTTGAGCAATTCATCATCCTGCATTCATCCTCATCATGCATTTTCTCATCACCATCTCTAATAAAGTCTCGATGGATCATAGAATTGTTGGATATTTGGAAGCAAACATCAAAATCAATGGTCATTCATCTTGTTTCTTCTATTGTCTCTCTATGCTAACCTGGTATCATGACAGTCAACAAAAAACACCATCAATGCATCCATCCTACATCCACAAATCATCAACATACATACATCCTACATAATCATAGAATATCACATCATACATCATACATCATCATTATCATTTAAGTGGTGATGAATAATATAGATTTGTTATTCTAAGCATCTTAAATCATTGCATATCATAAACATACATTACATTATCATATCATAAGCATAAACATCTACATTATCCATCCGTACATCCATATTCATACATGATCATCTCATAAGACTGCATAGAAAATACATAAAAAGAAATGCAGCCATAACATCTGCATATCATGATCATCTATCCCATAACATCGTGAAAATATAATGAAAAATAATATAACATTGCATCCATCCATATCATTACATCACATATCATCGCATATCACATAAGCATAAAAAAAGTGCATCCATACATGATAACATATAAGCATGTCACATCATCTCACATCATATGTGTCCATCCAATCATAAGCATGTAATAAGATGAACACATCATATCAAATCCATATCCGTATCATATATATATCAAAAAATGAATGTCACAGTACAATATCTGTGTCAGTGTATGTATATCGATCATAAATACAATATCCATGAGGCTATAAAAAATGATCCCATGAATGTATAATTTGTATCAAAGAATAGGGAAAAAATAAATAAGTTTCTATACACTCAAGCTAGTCCTGATGGATGCTATGCTCTCCAGCCTATCTCTCAGGCTGATCCTCAGCCTTGGGATGTGCATCACTCCTCTGTGAGTAGTCAGGTTGTCTGAGTGGCTATGGAACATCTCTATGATAGTGCATCATGTAATAGGTTGTGTCAGTCACAACCTCTCTATATAGCTTGGCAGATACAATCCTGCCCTATATAACTGTTGTGAGAGCCTCTAACTGTTGTCATCACCCAATCTCCTGATCCCTCTCAGTTGTCACAACCTATACCTGTTACCTCACAAGATATTGCTCCACAGTAATAGCCAAAACCTACTATTTGGTATGGTCCCTCTCAGCAGTGATCACCAAAATCTGTTGGTGGGCTCGATCTCACCCACCTGTAATCATTTGCACCTGCTAGAGTCTCAAGGATGGAAATCACCCATTTTTTTACCTTTTCAAAGAGGATATCATAAATAATATGGCTACTCAGCTAGACACTCTTCAAGCAAAGAAGAAACAAGAGGAGGCAGAGGCAATGTTGGAAGAATATTGTCCTCATTGCAGACAAAAGGACTACACATGCAAAATGGTAACCAATATTGACAGCAAGCAGATCCCACAAGAATCCAGCCAGTTTAGGTTGATGATGATCAAGTTTTCTATATTGCACAAAGAAGACCATGGGCTCCAAGACAAGGTATGCCACCAGATCCATTATCTTTTAGTGGACCTTATTTCAATTCCTATGCATATGGTAATTAATGGAAACCCCCATACCCATCCAACTATGGAGGATATCCACTTAGCCTTGGAACAACCCTCCAACACCTAGCCCAATTACCAAAACTCTCCACCCCAATGGCAGCAATCCCAAGGGAATTAGCAGCAATTCCAGGGGAATTGGTAGCCACCTCTAAGAAATTGGCAGCAAACATCTCAATGGAGGGGAGGACAACAATGGCCAAACTAGGCAACTAGTTACATGCAACCACCTCCACAACCTCAACAACCTACCATAATGCATCCTCTTACTAGCTCAATTTATAGCACATCTAGACCTAATCAATTACCAGCTCAACCCATACCTAACCCACATAACAAACCACAACAGTAGCCAGTCTACTCTGCAGATCCTAATCAATTTCCTGCATATGTTGTGAGTGAGTGATATTCATCTACGTTCAGGAACCACTTTTCCAACTCCTTCCACTCCTATCATCACCGAGCTTCCTATGGAAGAAGAGGAGCACCAAAAATGTCCCTATTTAGTCAAGTGTTCCTAAGAATCCTGAACTAGCTTAGCAGTTTGGCCAAGACCCACCATTTCCTCAAAGGTTAGAAGTTGTTAAACAAAAGGAAGAGAAGGAAGAAACAACCTTTGAAATTTTGGATCACTTGAAACACATATGTGTTAAGATACCTTTGTTCTAGGCCATAAAATATGTCCCCATATATACTAAGGCAATCAAGGAAGCATGTCTCAAAAATCCAGGGAGGAAAAAGAAAGACCCCACTACCGTTCATGTGGTGGAATAGTTGGCAGATATCATCCTTGGGAAAGGTATTGTTCCTAAATACATTGACCTAGGTAGTCCTATGGTAGGATTCATTATAAATCGAATCCCAGTAAAGAATGCTCTAATAGATTTGGGAGCAGTGATCAATGTGATGACTAAGGATTTCCTACAACAACTGAATGTTGCAAATATGAGACCTACTCCTACTCTCCTGCAGCTTGCTAATAGTTCCACTGCCAAACTAGATGGTATAGTAGAAGACCTTTTTGTAGCTCTAGATTCTTGGGAGTACCCAACAGATTTCATGATCCTTTCTCCTAAAGCCACATTGGGAGGGTATCCCATTATTCTAGGTAGGCCATGGTTAGCTACAACAGACGCTTACATTGGATGCCAGTAAGGGGACATGACTATTTCTAATGGGAGAAGCACTAAAAAGCTTGTTCTCTATCCTCCTGCCCAACCATCACATGATATGGATAACCCCATATGGCCACATGTTGGAGGAGAGGCCAAGGAAGTCAATTCAGTGGCACAACTCATGATGATAGGAAAAATTCCTTTCATGCAGCTTCGGGAAGAAGATGAAATATTATCCCATATAATTCAGAACCATTGTGAAGTGCATGAAGAATCATCCAGTTTTGCATGTCCATTGCAAACACTTCTTCCCACTCTTCCTACACTTGAACTTCCTGTAGCAACATACATGATTCATACATTGTTACCACATGAACTAAAAATTCCAAGCATTAGTGAAACAACCATGATTGTGTTGACCACACAAGTACACATTTCAGAAGGGAAACATTTGAATATTAACAACAAGCTAAATCAAGAGCAGCAGTTGTCCCTGACAAACCTCTTGAAGTTGCATCAACATGCATTTGCATGGGATTACCATGACATGAAAGGATTGGATCCCAAGCTCCATGCTCATAGGATCTACATTAGAGATGACTGCACACCAATAAGGCAACCACATAGGAGAATCAACCCTACATTAAGGGAGGTTGTAAAATGGGAACTACATAATTTATTGGATGTGGGATTTATCTACCCTATCTCAGATAGCCAATGGGTGTCTCCAATGGTAATTGTGCCTAAAAAGGGAGGTAACTAAAGAGTTTGTGTTGAATATAGAGAACTAAAATCTGCCACCAAAAAGGATCATTTTCCCCTTCCTTTTATAGACCAAGTATTGGATTCACTTGCAAGAAAGCAGTATTTTTCTTTCCTAAATAGATTCAGTGGGTATAATCAGATACAGATTGCACCTGAGGATCGAGAGAAGACAAATTTTACCTATCCTTGGGGGACTTATGCCTATTCAATACTTCCATTTAGTTAATTTAATGCACCTGCAACCTTTCAAAGATTAGTTATTAGTATATTTTTAGATATCTCACATGATTGTATGGAGATCTACATGGATGATTTCACTACTTATGGTGCTGATTTTGCGGAAGCATTATAAAACTTGAAGAAAATTTTACAAAGATTTGAGGACCATAATCTATCCTAGGACAGTGAGAAATGCTTTATGATGATGTAGGAAGGAGTAGTCCTTGGCCACTATATCTCTCAGAAAGGAATTCAAGTGGACCCAACCAAGATTGAGGTGATTACCAATCTTCCTATTCCTGCCAAGAAAAAAGATGTTAGAATTTTCCCAAGACATGCAGGGTACTATAGGTGCTTCATAAAAGATTCTAGTAAGATGGAAGCACCAAGGTATAATATTCTAACTAAAGATGCTGAGTTCCAGTGGATAGAAGATTGTGATAAAGCATTCTTTGATTTAAAAACAACCTTAACCCATGCCCCTGTGCTCAAAGGCCCCAATTGGGAACTCCCTTTTCATATTCGCACAGATGCATCTGATTATGCTATAGGGGGTGTCCTGGGGAAGAAAGAGGGGGAAATTAAGAATGCAATCCACTTTGTTAGCAAGAACCTACAAGGAGTTGAGTTTAACTACACAATGAAAGAGGAGATGTTGATAGTCATTTATGCTCTTAACAAGTTCAGTCATTGTATAACATGATACCAGATCTTTTTCCATATAGACCATGCAGCCATAAGATACCTTATGAACAAGCCATTGATTTCAAGTAGGCTATCAAGGTGGTTGTTGTTAATGTAGGAATTTTATATTACCATTGTTGACAACCTGGGCAAGGCAAATGTTGTGAAATACTTTCTCTCCCGATTGACTACATTAGAGGACACTGAAGTCATTGATGAATCCTTTCTTGATGAACACTTGTTTTCCATTGGTGTGCACACACCCCAGTATGTAGATATAGCCAATTATCTGGTTATAGGGATGATTCCCTCTCATTTCTCTCCAAAAGAGAGAAGGGTTCTTATTGAGAAAACCTTTCATTTCTCATGGATTGCAGGATGTTTATTCTACACTAGACCAGATCATGTGATGAGAAGATGTGTAAGAGAGGGTGAAACATATGATATACTACATGCATGTCATAATGAATCTTGTATAGGGCACTTTGCAGCTAAGAGGATAGCAATGAAAATTATTAATACAAGGTATTACTAGCCCACACTTCATAAGGATGTAGGCAAGTATACTAGGATGTGTGATAGATGTCAGAGGATGGGCCAACCAACTAAATATGAGGAAATGCCTCTATACCCTTAGGTAGTCATCACACCATTTGATAAATGGGGACTTGATTTTGTAAGTCCAATTTATCCACCATCAAATGGAAAATCATACATCTTGGTTTTCACTGACTATGTGACCAAGTGGATTGAGGTTAAAGCTATGAAATATTCCAGAGACAATAAAGTTGCACAATTCCTCTGTGAAGAAATATTCACACACTATGGAGTTCTAAGGGAGATAGTTACAGATCAAGGGGATCAGTTTACATCAAGTCTTGTTATAGCATTGGTCAATGAATATAATGTAAGGCATGGAAAATCCACCCCCTATCACCCTCAAGCCAATGACCAATCTAAGGTGAAAAATAGGGAAATATAGGTTATTTTGACCAAAATAGTGGCTATTCACAGGAAAGATTAGACAAATAGGTTGCTATAAGCTATTTGGGATTACAGAACCACCTAGAATACAACCAATGGTTTCACTCATTTTGAATTATTGTATGGAAAAACAACCATGATGCCCATAGAGTTTGAACATAAAACTCTTAGGACAACACTAGACCTTGGGATGGAGATATCTGAGGCATTGAAGGATAGGATCATGCAACTGAATTCCTTGGATGAAATGAGAAAGTTGGCTCTTCATCATGCCGAGATGGTGCAAAATCAGAGAATTGGATGGAATGACAAATACATAAAGGAAAAGAAGTTCTAGCCAGGTGACTGGGCACTTCTTTATGATTCCAAGTATCAAGGTAATGCAGGAAAAGTGCAGACCAGGTGGTTGGGGTCCCATATGAAGTAGTAGAATTCTTATCCAACAGTGTTGTTCAACTCACAACCATTGACCCTATCCAATTCAAGCTCTTGGTCAACGGTCATCGTCTCAAGTTATACCATAAACCAACTTCCAAACAAGAATTCATGCAAAAATTTATTCAACACCGGACCTTCGAAGTCCCTGTAGCCGAAGGAATCGGACCTAGAGTCCATCCTTTTGACTAGTCAAATTATGCATGCAATCACAATAAATATTTCCACTTTTTTGGGAGTCAATTTCTCCATCAATAAATCCATCCGCCCATCCATCTCCATCCTTTCTCTCTCTTCCAAAACTCCACCATCACTTCACTCCATCATCACTTCATTTAATAAGCTCAACTATACTTTTAAAGTAACCCGTACTTCCTTCCACATTTTTTGCAACCTACACTCCAAATTTTTAGGTACGTATGTAACAACTTGATATATCTTAGTTATCTTAAATGCATTTGTTTAATTACTCAATATTAATATTGATATTTCACATAGCACATATTTGTACTCTGCCCTGCCACATCATAATTACACCCCAGCCTATGCAGACACATGCTCTAATTTAGGTTGGGGGGAGTGTGAACCCACATGTCCACGTGTCATACATGTCATCCATGTGCCAACATGACAAGAAATTTGAAATGAGATAATATAGTTGAAATGACGGCTAACATGTATGATATGACATTGAAACGCCGCCATTTTCCTTGATGATACTCCTCATTCATGCTTTCTTTTCTTCCTTAGTCATAGTCATAACATCACCAAAAAGGTAAATTGAAGAGTCACATGACATTGGTGTTAGCACTGAAGAAGAGTTGCAAGAAGCAGAAGAAATTGGGTTTTCTATAGAAGGATTGCAAGAAAGAAAATTTCACAGAAGTGTTTGCCTGATTATGGGTAGAAGCAATGGGAGGTTAGTTGATAAAAAATGAACCTACAACTCATTAGGTGATACTACAGGATGCATTCTCTCTGGCCGAATTTAGAAATTATGGATGGTTGGACTACTTTCTGAAAATAGATAGTTTCAATGAGGACATTGCTCTGGAATTTGCACAAACACTTTTTGATGGTAAGGAAATGGTAAAAGGGCTAGAAGTGATAGCCATTGATGAGGGAATTGTTGAAGTAACGGGTTTGCCTGCTGAAGGAGAGCCCTACCCTACTTCCAAGGATGTGAGGTCAGCTAGGGAAGAATTCACTGAGCCTAGTGATCCTCCGCTTGTTGTAGATAAGCAAGGAACAAGGAGAACTTCCCTGCTAGAAAAGTCGAAACAAGTTATTTTCTACATTATTAAATACATTACCTATGAGGGCCACCAGTCATGCCTTCATTTTGTGCATTTTAAGCTCCTAAACCATATGAGACATGGTAGAAGGATGATCATGCCCAATGTGTTGTACAACCTTCTTGCAATCATGGCAGCTGAAACACAAAAAGGTAGGGACAATTCTGTCTCCCATCACTATTTGATAAAATTGTTAGTAGAAAAATCTTTACAAGAAGTGTTTGGTATGTCATGGGAAGAATTTTTAAGCATTGATCAGTTCAAAGTGAAAATTGTGTGTCCTAGAGGTCAGACCCAAGCCTGTAGGGTTAGTAGGAGTGAGAGGGCTACTAAAACCACTCCTGGAGCTTCAACATCTAGCACAAACCCTCCTACAGCCGAATCAACAATAGAAAATGACTCCTCTCAATTAGAGTATTTAGATGAAGAAAGTTCATCCTTAGACCCTAATGACAATGTTCTCCTTAAAACTCCAATTTGTACTAGGGATTCCATTAGAAAAGAGGAAGCACAAATGAGAGAGGTAGAAATTAGAAAAGGGAAGGCCAAGAAGAAAACATAAAAAAAAGTAACACCAAACCCTAGGAAATAGAAAGTTGATGACACTGGTCATCCTGCAGCCATTGAGAAACATAAAATCCCTCAAAAAAAATCAAAACCATCTAATCTAGCTCCTGATATGCCTCCAAAAAGAATCCCTAGACTCAAAAGAACACCTAGGAAAGAGACAAAAGCTCCTAAGGGGAAGGTAAATGTTGAGGTGGAAGACATTTTTAAGGAACAAGCAAACATAGGATTAGTGGAGCTTGCTGATGTTGTAGAGCAGGTTGAAAATCAAGAACCATTACAACCAGAGTAGGATGAACAAAAAGAACCATTGCAGCTAGACCAATTTGAACAACATGAGTCAGTGAGAGGAAACATCTTGGTAGGGAAACATAAACCTCCCACTTTTTCATGGAATCTTGTAGCCCTGAACTTATGGAATGAAATGCAAAAGAAAGAGGAGGAGTGGAAAAAGGAAAGACCCAAGCTATAGGAAGAAACAAAAAATAAAAATGTAGAAATTGAGGGAAAGAATGCAAAGATTGTTGCATTGAAGGATAAGGTAGATAATGTGGTGGCACTGGTACCACAAATGATGGCATGCAGAACTCCTCCAAGAATATATGCACTGCATTTGAAGGAGCATCATGTTTCTTTCAAGCTTCCAAGGGTTATTTCTAGTTTAAACCCTTCTATTGAAACCCCACATGAGTTCTTCCAAGCCTACCATTCCTCTCCTCTTGAAGCTAAAAATCTATTGTGTGAATTGTACTTGCATAATTATGTTGTTTCTAATGATCATGACTGGAACCCATTTCTATACATTGGAGATACCCATTTGAGGGAATTCATGTCATGGATCCAAAATGAAATCAGTTGGAGGCAACAATTTAAAATATACACAGAGAGAGAACTCCATACCCCCTTGTCTCTTAGAGTTGAATCTAGTAACCCTTCAGACATTTACTACACATGGCACAAAATTCTCTATAATTTTCATACTACAAAAACAAGATTATGCCTGTTAGGGATGAATAATACTAGGAATATGAGCAAGTAGCTGCTACTACATGGAAAACAGTATTGGGGTACCTATCACAGAGATGGAATAGTTTACCTGATTAGTTAAAACAAGTTGAGCCCCATTCTTTGCAAAATTATGTTGCAACATGTAAATGAAGCACTAGGTACTTACAACTTGGAAGGATGAAGCAACACTATTGGCTTCCCTTGAAATTCCAACCACCTACTCTTTTGTGGCCAGTACTAGATTATAGATACTATCAGTATGATATAGATACAAAGAGGCCAAGGTGGAGTAGATTGGAAAACAAGCAAGAATTCTACTGGGATCCAAATTTAGATACTACAAAGACTGGTCTGGGATAGTTAGCAATTGGTGACTTCAGAGCTTTGACAAGGCAAAGGAATAGAGATCCCTCTACTGGAGGACCAACAGATCATTAGGTTGGTGGGAAATGACGAGTCTAACTAATGGCTCAATTTTGATAGGGTTTATCATATATTTGTTGTTGATACCATAGACTTTGGCACCTGGTTATTGACACTCTCCAAGTTATTTCCCTAAATTTATGAACCTTGGGCATGAACTTATCCTTATGAATTTTGATGATATTAATATGCTATGTGAATTATCTATATTAATTTTACATGTGGTGGAATGGATGTTACTTTAAGGTAATTATGGATATGTAATTGTTTTGTGTGTGCTCAAGTCATTATGCAGGTTCACATCAGGATGCATATATAAATGAAGTTTGCAAAGTACAAGAAGTTCATGCCAGCTAGTCGGTTGCTAAGGAAGTAAAAAAGATGGTCATTAAATAGATCAATTGAGGGGAAATCTCAATGGAGGGAAACTTCTAATGGAGGGAAATTCCTAGCTCGTATGGAAGTTGTAACTACCTTTTAAATGATCATGTTTGTTAGTTGAGAAAATCTAAGAAGCGTTGTTGTGCTAGATCCTCGTTGAGGCAAGTTTTCTTTGACTAAATTTGGTGCATGCATAACTTTCTTCCTCTCTTTTCTATGCTTTCAATAAATGGCATCCTCATATTTTGTTGGAGTTGACTACCTAGTTAGTTAGGGTTAATTAGAAGCTTTTCCCTCTATAAATAATGGTTGGATGCCCCTTTTCATAAGGTTGGATGTTCTGAGGTTGTACTTGCATTTTTAGTTTCAAGTAATATAGTCATATTGTTGATCCGATGTAATCATGCTTTCAATGAATAAAATGATATTCTAATTCACTGCATCTAAGTTAGCTTAAGGAAGACTCACTCAAGGGGCCGCACTTGGTGAGAATTCCACCCATTTAGTTTAAAAGTTACTTTTTTGTTTAGTAATTAGTTTCAACCTTAACAGTTGTCTATTCCTATAGCTATTGGAACTCTATTCTATGACTGTTCCTGCAGCCAAGGAAGATAGAGTAACTTCCTGTCTATTTGTTGAGATTTCTATTTCTATCATCCATTTCAGTTCAGTTGTTGATGCTCAATGTAGTTGTTGATTCATGCTCAGTGCTTACGTTAATTTCTTTCTAGCATTTTATTTTCAGTATTGCTTCTTTTCTAGTTTAAGGATGACTATAGTTGAGTCCTAATGCACATACAGTGCTAACCCATTTCAAGTTTACATCCCTGGGTTGACAATGAAATGAACCTTCATGATGAGAAAGATAACTATGTAGTGCAAATGTATAATCTCTAAGTTACAAATTTAAGGGATTATTTATTGTACTATTATAGGAGGCCAGCAGTCCCCATGTGGGAACCTCTTAAGCTATTCTCACAAAGATGGCCCTATATGCATCTTCAAGCCTATCTTGTTGCTTGTCGAACTATCGAGCCACCCAGTCTGGCATATATCTCTCTATAATAGTGTGCTCCCAACCCTGCATATACCGGGTCTGTCTAGTGAAGAACAGTTGTTGTGTATCATCAAACCATGTTGTCATCTGTAGCCAGGGTCACCATCTAAATACTGTCATATCATCTAGTACCCGACGCTAGTATGGAAGCCCAAGTTGCCCTGTATGCTGAAGAGTAATGGAGCCTCTATATCACCAAAGCACAAGATCATCTAGCTCAACATCGGTCATTTGCACGATTGTTCAAGGCATAGCAATATGCTCCCAAGCCCAAATGTGAAGCAAGGTAACCCCTGTTCCAATAGCTCTGCCATCACAATAGATGAAGTCATGCATATCATGATACAACAAGGCCAACATCACTACCCCCCATGTAAATAAAGTCCTCATGTAGAGCATCTTATTCCATGCCAAGCCCCATCCTAGGTTGAATCCTATGCTCCATTGGTCATGAGTGACCAAACTAGAAATGATGGCTACAAAAATCAATCAGAATGTGGGCACTCGACCTCTATACATCTCAAAGTTGATCTGTGAAGTGACTAAAATGATGTCCTCAATCTCCATCACCTCATGGTAGGCATCATATTCGGCATTGATGTCATAAATCACATGCTCGCCTATATCGAAAAACACA
>VDFB02365571.1:0-120342 GCA_007258455.2 Sequoia sempervirens
AAAGGCAATAATTAAAATATATTTAATTCTTCATGAAGGCGTCCCCCCTTCCAAGTCCCTCTTTTAAACACAACATAAAGTTGTTCTCCTAGGCCAAGGGGGTCAACTGCAAATGAAGACCTTGAAGAATGATAACTGCATACTGCCAAAAATTAGGATTTACTATAAATAGTAAACTCCCTAAAAAGCCACAGAACCTCAGAACTGGAAACCCTAATTTTACCTCACACACGCCTATAGGATTTTGGAATAGGCTGATGAGTGTCAGAATAGATCACTGATGAGAAGGGGACATTACAGTCCGCCCTCCTCGAGATTGCTTGTCCTCAAGCAACTAAAAAGATGGATGCAACAAGATCTGTTCTCCTTCCCACGTGGCATCTTCAATAGGCAAATTCCTCCATCTAACCAAGTATTCTTTGATTGCCCTTCTCCTCAAGGAACGCTCTCTAGTATCAAGAATTTCTTCTGGAATCAACACCAACTGACCTTCCTCATCCAGTGGAGGTAATTCTGAAGTAGCCACAACGTTGTGTCCAAGTGCCTTCTTGAGGTGTGACACATGAAAAACGTTATGCACTTTGCTTTCAGCTGGAAGCTCCAACTCATAAGCAACTTCACCAATCCTCTTGGTGACTTTGAAAGGACCATAGAAACGTGGCTTCAACTTTTCTGCACCACTTTTCTTGAGAGAAGATTGTCTATAGGGCCGAAGCTTCAAGTAGACCATGTCCCCAACTTCAAAAGACCTCTCAACACGCTGCTGATCAGCGTATAACTTCTGCTGATTTTGAGCTTGTTGCAGATTTTCCTTGAGAGATTTCAAGATGTCTTGGCTCTGTTGTAACATATCCTGTGCTTGTGGAGCTCTACTATCACCAAACACTAAATCAACAAAATTAATAGCTTCATAACCATAAAGAGCCATGAAAGGTGACATCTTAATTGACATATGATAAGAAGAGTTATAACAATACTCTCCTAAATGAAGCCATTTAATCCAAGCTCTTTGCTGTCCTGAAACATAGTTTCTTAGGTAGCCTTCTAACCATTTGTTAACAATTTCTGATTGCCCATCTGTTTGTGGGTGATAACTAGTGCTTGGAGTAAGCACTGTCCCACTCAATCTGAAGATCTCTTGCCAAAAAACACTTAGGAACTTGCTATCCCTATCACTAACAATAGTTTTAGGGAATCCATGCAAATGGAAGACCTCTCTAAAAAACAACTCAGCCACTTGAGCTGCTGTAAATGAAGTGGTGACAGCAAAGAAATGAGCAAATTTTGTTAGTCTATCAACCACAACAAAAATACAATCTCGTCCTTGCACCTTGGGCAACCCCGTGATAAAATCCATTGCAATACTTTCCCATTTCTGATTCGGAATGGGCAAGGGCTGTAGCAGACCAGCTGGATAAGAGTGTTCATTTTTATTTCTTTGACAAATCGGACACTCTCTAATGTAGTTCAAGACTTCTTCTTTCAATCCTTTCCAAGTGAATCTTTCACGAATCTGCTTATAAGTCTTGAAAATCCCTTGATGACCAGCAAGGGGAACATCATGAAAAGATTGTAGAATCTTCTTTTTAAGCTTAGATTCATGCACTAAAAAGATTCTATCTTTATAGTAGATTATCCCATCAACCAACTTATACCTTTCATCAACCAAATGACCTTCTAGCAAGTTGGTTGCAAACTGATTTTTAACATAATCAGCAACAATTAACTCCTTCCAATCTGCTGATAACTCACAGAGTGACTGCAAATGAGGCCTTCTTGAAAGAGCATCAGCCACTACGTTATTTTTCCCTTTGACATATTCAATGTCAAAGTCATATGCTTGGAGCTTACTTACCCACTTCTGCTGCCTTTCATTCAAATCCTTTTGGCGCATAAAATGTTTAAGACTATTGTGGTCAGTCTTAACAACAAATTTACTTCCCACCAAATATTGACGGAATTTAGACAAAGCATATACATGATGGCAAGCATCTCTTTGTCATAAATGGAGTAAGTTTTTTCTGCTCCTCTCAACTTCCGGCTCTCGAAGACAATAGGATGTTTGTCTTGCATTAGAACAGCTCCAACACCTTCACCTGAAGCATCACATTGTAATTCAAATGGTTTTGTAAAATCCGAAAGAGCCAACACTAGACATGTACTCATGATTTGCTTAAACTTATCAAAAACTTCTTGTGCCATTTTTGTCCAAAGAAAAACTCCTTTCTTTGTAAGATCTGTGAGAGGGGTTGCTTGATGAGAATATCCTTTCACAAATCTTCTATAGAATCCACATAACCCTAAAAATCCTCTCAAATGAGAAATATTCTTTGGAGTTGGCCAATCAAGAATGGCTCTTATCTTCTCAAGATCAACTTTCACACCTTTTGAACTGATAATGTGGCCAAGATATAAGAGTTCTGTCATCCCGAACTCACACTTTGATTCTTTGGCGAACAAACATTCTGCCTCCAAAATACTAAGCACTTCTTCCAAATGCTTAAGGTGCTCTTCCCATGACTTACTGAAAATGAGAATGTTGTCGAAGAAGATAAGCACAAACTTCCTCAACTGTTGTCTAAAAATCTTGTTCATACAAGATTGAAATGTTGCTGGAACGTTTGTCAAACCGAAAGGCATGACAATAAATTCAAAATGCCCAAAGTGACATCTGAATGCTGTTTTTTTTATGTCTGTCTCCCTCATTCTGATTTGATGGTAACCCGAACGAAGATCAATCTTTGAGAAAAACATAGCTCCATGGAGCTCATCAATAAGCTCGTCTATCCTAGGAATAGGATATCTATTCTTGATTGTTTTTTGATTCAATGCACGGTAGTCAACACACATACGCATCGTGCCATCTTTCTTTTTGACCAGCACCATTGCAGAAGCAAAAGGACTCTTGCTTGGTCTAATGAAACCACTCTCCAAAAGCTCCTTGATGGCTTTTTCAATCTCATCTTTCTGCTTCTTTGGATAACGGTAAGGTGTAGTCATGACAGGCTTTGCTCCTTCTTCTAATTCAATGACATGCTCAGAACCTCTTTCAGGAGGTCTTCCAAGAGGTAGGCTTCCAAAGACTTTCCTCTTCTTTGAAAGTAAGGCTTGAATATCTGGATGATATTGCCTCTTCTCTTCCACTGGATCAGCTGGTAGAACCAAACATTCAGCAGCCCATTCAACCTGATCGTGACGGATCAGCCTTTCCATCCTCTTCAAAGACACAATTTGCGGGCCCCCATTTGACATTCCTCTTAGAACAACCTTTCTTCCATTAGACTGAAATTTAAGCTCCATAGTTTGCAAATTCAATGTGATCTCACCAAGAGATCGCAGCCATTGTATGCCTAGCACATCAGTGTCTCCAATTCCCACCACATAAAAATCATCTTTAATCTCATAATTTCCCAATTGCATAGAGAGGTTAGGAATCTTCCTCGTGCAAGACATAGTAAAACCATCTGCAACCATTACCTTGAAACCATCAAATTCCTCAGTCTTCAAACCCTTTTTAGCAACCAATCCTTCATCAATAAAATTATGAGTTGCTCCAGTGTCAATTAGAGCAACAATCCTTTGGGAATTAACTACTCCATGAACCCGAAAGGACTCATTTTTCTGAAAACTTGATAGTTGTGCAAAAACACTACCATCTACCACTTCATCAGGCTTCTCTTTAGGGGCTTCTTCACCTTCACTACTTGCTGATTAGACGAATCAGATTCTGATCCATAATCATAATAGCCCTCCATTCGATTTGCTTTGCCTCTTCCATAACAACGGTGACCCTTAACCCAAGGTTCACGGCAAGTGAAGCAAACTCCATCTTTTCTAAGCTGTTCTCTGAGCTCCTCTGATAACCTTGGTGGAAACTTCTTAGGCAGATTTGAAGAATGTTTCTTATCCTTCTTATGGCTGAAAGGTTTCGAATGAAACTTAGGCCTTGGGGCTGCCAACTCCATGCTTCTTGCTTTCTTAATGGCTTCATCTAGAGTTGGTGGATCAAAGGCTTTAACCCATCCTTTCAAAGGCTCCATTAAACCTTCAGCAAAAAGAACCACAAGTCTTCTCTCAGTAATGTTAGGCACCATTACTGACAACCTCTGAAAATCAGCCACATAATTTTCTAAAGATCCTTGTTGTTTCAATTTTGCCAATTCTCTGAATCTCAACTCTGGATCTTTGGTATCAAATCTCTCGATCAGCTTGTTGGTAAACTCATCATAGGTACGAATGAGGTTATGGCCAAGAGTGACCAAACCATGAGTCCACCATTCGTGAGCTATTCCATCCAAATGCAAAGTAGCAAACTTTATAGCATCTCCTTCTGGCATGTGTCTGAGAGAGAGATAATTATCTAGCTTCTGCACCCATGATCTGGTTGTGCACTTATTACTACCATCAAAATGTTCCATAGTTATTTTTCCCAAAGCTTTGTAGAAACCATTTCTAGGCACCATAGGAGGACGTTGCTCATTCCTTCCTCCATTTCTCCGACTCCTTTGATTCATGAATTGATCAAAGGTCCAAACATCTCTCAAATCGAGAGGTAAAGAAGCATACTCCATGTAAGCTTGACGTGCATCATCAACAAAGGTTGGTGCAGCTTCAACCGGTTGTTGCTCTTCCCTTGGTGTGAAGACGGGGAAAAGAGGTCTAAAGGATGACCCCCTAGGAATTGCAGCATGCTGACCCACAATTCTATCTCCTTTATTCACCTCAGGACTGCCATTACTAGATTTTCCATTAACTCCACTGCTTTCACTAGTTGGATTATTTTGTGGCTGAAGAACATTATGAGCTGCTTGTTGATCCAACTTGGACAATAGACGGGACATCATGTCTATCATCCCATCAAACTTCTTCTCAACTCTGTCCCTCTCTTCATTTGCTTGCCTAACACTGTCTGACATTATTTCAACTGTGTGTTCAACTTCTTCCACTGACTTTTCTGAACCTTCCACTGTTTTGCCAAGATCTCTTAAGACTCCTGAGAAAGTCTCTACCTCTGGAACAGACGGAAACTGATGCTGAGTTCTAGCCTGACTTCTGGTGTATGGCCTAGTGTCTCTTTCACTCATCAGATAACCAACTGCAAACTGCCACAGGATGGCAGGGTCTTCTGCTTTGATACCACTGAAATATGCTAACCAATTTTTTCTTGAAGATTTACACACATAACCAGCATTAGCCAACTTGATTAGTGTTAGCTCCAAATAGAAAAACAAACTTGAAAGAACTCACACCAAGAATGCACACTCAATCCCAAGGAAGGATAGTTGTTGTCATATGGCGGAGGAGCTAATTGATAAAGTACTTGAATTTAACAAACTCAACATCAAGAATGTGCACACAAGATCCCACTGAGGGCAAGGTGCTAACATATGATGGAGTGATTACTTAGAATTGAAACTAGTAGGCGGATAACTAGCCATGAAGCTACATCAATCTAATTCATCCGCTGCGGCGGGCATCCACAGAATAGTGGGGATTCACCACTTGAGAGTGGGTACAATGATATAGCAAGTTCTTTCTCCGCACTGGCGGTAAACCGTCCAGGGGTAATTAATAGGAAATAAAACAAGTAGTTGCAGCAATAACATAGGTTGGATTAGTACTACTAATCAAAACTTTACAATTCAAAAGATTGCAAAAACAAGTATTACAATGATAGAGAAATAAGACTAGAAGAGAAGAATGAATTCTAATGATGTTTCTTACTCTCCAATGATAGAATTATGATCAAAACAGAAAACATATGAATCTGATATAAAAACCTGAGTTCTGGAATTTCTTATCAGCCAACTGGAAAATCAATAAAATATTCATAACTCACTCATTTCACCTCCAAATCGAATGAGACTGAATGCTATGGACTTTTGGAAGGTAGGCGACCATGCTAGGATGAAGAAACAGCAACAAAACTTGGTCTTTAATTTTTGGCACACTTCCCAATGCAAGCTAAATGGTACGGCCTTGAGAAGGGGTGATTTTGTCTTTAAAAATTAGAGACTTCAAAATAAAATCTCAAACTTGGAGGAAAGGGGCGCCCTTGGCAAACAAATGCAATGCAAAAGTACCCAGAACCAAATGAATTTTATTCCAAGAGCTGCTATCAAAATTCACTTTCAGCTGTAGATGCATCAGCAACTTCAAAATCTGGAAATTTCATCATAACTTCAACTGTTGAGCACAAATCTGCTAGTCTGGATGAGAAGCAGCAAAGTCCAACTAGGTGTTGTATTTCAAACACGAAATTGGTTAATGGCTAGGAGGTAGTATCCTCGAAGCAAGGTTTCAAATGTCATTCCGACAGCATAACAATATGATAACATGAATGGATGAAATGCTGGAGCAAAAACCTTCATTAAATAGAAGCTCACAAAACTCCTCAAATTCCTGAGGAAGCATACCAAAAGACACAGGAGTCTTTTCAAATTTCCAAGAAACAATTAATTCCTCAAAAAGGCGTCCCTTTTTGCATAATATGAACTTCTCTTTAAATTAAAATTATTTCTTTTAAAAGTGGCGTCCACTTTTCCCAAGGCAAAAAGGCAATAATTAAAATATATTTAATTCTTCATGAAGGCGTCCCCCCTTCCAAGTCCCTCTTTTAAACACAACATAAAGTTGTTCTCTTAGGCCAAGGGGGTCAACTGCAAATGAAGACCTTGAAGAATGATGACTGCATACTGCCAAAAATTAGGATTTACTATAAATAGTAAACTCCCTGAAAAGCCACAGAACCTCAGAACTGGAAACCCTAATTTTACCTCACACACGCCTATAGGCTTCCGGAATAGGTTGATGAGTGTCAGAACAGATCACTGATGAGAAGGGGACATTACAATAAATTTCAATAAAATAAGATTTTACTAGCCTTTATCTTTTAAAAGATCATTCAAAGAATTTTTTAAACAATTTACTGGACTTTTAAAGCTGAAAATTGAAGTTTTTGTGCAAATCCAAGATAAAAAATCTTTTTTCCTTCTTCAAATTCACCAACTATGACTCTGCAAATGATTGAGAAATCTTGAAAATAGAAGAAAAATGTCCAACCTTGTACTCTGGAATCAATGTAACTTGCAGCTCAAGGAGAAAATAAGGACGCCTTTGTCTGAGAGAAGTTTGCCTGTGAAAAAACTTAACCTATGAATAATGAAAAATAAACTCACAAGCACTTCTTTTATAATAAAATGTTTCCTTATTTGCCTAGGTCGACCTCTTCTTTGATTGGGTGCTTTGTTTTAAAACGCAAAAAAAATCTTATCTTCTTTTCTTTGATTTTTAAAGGCGTCCCTTCTTGCTTGCTAAGTTTTTATTTTTTTAATAAAAACTTAAGTTATTTCCTTTGCCTTTTAGAAAATTCGACTTCTAAGTGGACTAATCCACTTTTCAACTGGATTTTTCCTTCTACCAAGGTAACTCTTTTGCCTTAGGAAAAAATTCGATTCTCTCCTTGGAAATTCGACTTTTAACTGGAATTTTCCTTTTTTCAAGTGGATTTTAACTTCATCTTGGAATTCTTGAAGTCCAATTCGAATTTTTTACTTGCCTTAGCCAATTTTTTATCATTTTTCCAACTGGATTTCGAATTATCCAATTTTTTTACTTGCCTTAGCCAATTTTTTATCATTTTTTCAACTGGATTTCCTCATGGGGCGCACCTCTCCAGCCTTAGGCGAATTTCACCATAATTTTCTTGCTTTTTACTTGATTTTTTGAATGATTTCTTCCTCTTGAAGGTGCGATTTTTCAATTGATTTTCCAGATTCTGCATGCACTCTTTTTTTTGCTTTTCTCATCTTTGCATGCACCTTTCTCTACTTTTCTCATCTTTGCATGCGCTTTTTCCTTGCTTTTCTCATGATTTTTCCGATTTTTTAAGATTTTACCTTGATTTTTGCTTGCTTTTCAATTCCAAAAGTAGAAACTTTCGACTCCACTGTTAGTGAGACCTAACACTTTCTAAAAATAGAAACTTACTAAAAATAGAAAAAGCAAAAAACAACTTTCTAAAAATAGTAAATTCCAGATTGGTCCAGAAATGCCAAAAACGAAAAAAGCAAAAAGCAAAAAAGCAGAATCCCTAAAAAATAGGAAGTGTCAGAATTGAGCGAAAGCACAGGGGATCCTCGTCTACCGGGTCTTCTAAGCACTTCTATGACGTTCATGTTCAGTTTCAGGCCCAAATTCTCAACTCAGCTCGGGTGATGACTCCAGACTTTGACATGAAATTTTCAAGACACCAGAGATTATGAAATTGCTACCCAAAGCTAAACCCTAAGACGAAACCGGCGAGGGTCCCCATTTGCAATGGGGCGATGTGTGAAATAGGTCACAACATGGTCTCACACTCGAAGAAGACTTGTGCCATTAGATTGCAGCTCACTAAGTGATGGGTATTGTGTTTCTCCATTGACCTTCTATAATGATTTAGTTACATTTAGTATGTTTATACAAAATTCTTTTTGTCAAAGTATGTTTAGACTACACTAAACTAAAATCCCATATTGTCCATCACTGTCTTTGTTTAAACAAAAAATTCAAACCATAGCATCAAATCCAAAGGGGGTATGCATCAACTAGAAAATCTACAAATGCTTGCCAAAGCATGTAAACTGATTATTTGTGACAAGCTAAAGGGATGGCAGTAAGCAGATAAAAATTTGAAAAACAGATAACACAGTGACCAAGACTTCATACATCACTAGCACTTTTTTAGCTTCTTCATTAGGATCCTACCTTGAATCTATGCATGCTAAACAATTCAACTTTCATTAAACAGGTATCCAGTAGACAACATTTTGAGTTTGGATTGAAATGCTCCAAAGAGATTGTTTCAGTTTATTCGTGTTGCTCAATATTAACATTGCATCTTAAGCAACTTGATGGCAAGCTTTTGCTTGAAAGGGGCCTTTGCACCTTGAAGCAACTTGTGGAGGAAACTCTTGACCTTATGCACCCATAGCTTATTTTCCAACTAGAATGGTCCTTTTGAGTCAATGGGGTCAAAGAAGAGCTTCACACACAACTCCAAAATTAAGTTAAAATCTTCAAGAGAGTTTAAGTGATTGTTGATGGAGGTTTTTGAAATGTTTTTAAGTACATATTTAGGTGATTTTTATTTTTGCTCGTGTTTTGTGTATTAGTGTAGTCATGTTGTTCTTCTATCTAATGTTGCAAAAATTCTTACAAAGAATCTTGTTCTATTTGATTTTTTATTCTTGTCTTGTATTTTGTGCACTCTTTTGATTGTGTATTATGTGCTCTTTTATTTTGTTTAAGGGGTGTATATGGTGTTGCCTTTGAAGGTGCTTTGTAAGTAGGTCAAATCTTTGTTTCTTGGTTATAAAAAAATATCTATGTGCCCATTGAATGTATGAATCCAATCGCTAGTAATATATATTAATAATAAATAATAATATATATTAATATGCCATCACTAAGTGCTCAGGAAAGAATCGTTTCTATGTAGACTGAGCTGCTATGATTTCATCTGGCATGATGAATGCCTTTGATTGCTGATTGACCTTGCATTTCTATAGTGGGACAGCCTCTATTGGATGGGCTCTACCTATTGAAAGGAAATTTTCATCCAGCAATCAATTGTATTGTGGGTGGGTATGCACTCAATGATGAGCACATGATTATACTGAGAGGGAGTGGGGGCAGCGGGTGAATCAGTATAATACAATTTTTTGCTAATTTAAAACTTAAACAACCACAACAATAACAACCATACAAGATCTAACAATTAAGAACACAATAATTCAACTTTAATTCTGCCTTATGATATATAATCATCACTTATCCATTTATCATCCTTTAGTGTTTAAACTTGGGTGATTTAAACTTCATTTGTATATGCCTTAGAAAATATGCTCTTCTCACAAATGAAATTAATGACAACAATAATCCAACAACGAATTCTATCTTGACATCAATGACAACATTCCTTATATTCTTCCTTTGACATCAATGACAATATTTCCAACACTCAACCAAATATACTATCTTATGTGAAGGAAACTGCTTAGTTAGGCAGTGAAGCCAGTAGGGCAAAATCATTTGACATTTTTTTCATTGTTTTGATTATTTAAAAAAAAAATTACGCAGAATCAGCCAAGGCTTGAGGTGGCAGGGTTGTGCCCTAGCTGCTCCATTTGCACTTTTGCTCCCGCTCCCAGTCAGTTTGGTGATGGAACTTGATTATATGAACTTGGTAACTTGGGTTTTTGGGGGATTTGAAGATGAGGAAGCATACATTGTCAACATGATTTGTAAAGTGAAGTTTCAAGGTCCGCTGGACCAATAGTGGACATCGACATCATGAGAGGAAAAGGTGAATACGAAAAATCGCAATATTGATTTCAATTTTAGGTTAGCAAGGCCCAATCAACTATGTGATTGGAATTTGGAAGGAGTTTGTTAATTTAGTGGGTTTTGATGTTTTTAGCTTGAGGATCAATAGATGTGAATATAAATGTTTTTTTCCTATATTTCAAATGGTGTTTTAATGGAAGTTCAATCAATATAGATATTCTAGAAAAATATTAATTCTGTTTTTTCTTAAAAAGCCTTAAAAACAATATTTTTCTTCTCTTTTTAAATGGAAAATTTAGACATTGGGCTCAAGAAAATGAGAAAAAAGAAAGAAATTATATTAATGCCCACATGTAGCAAAAATAGGTCAATGGGGCTCAAAAGTATAGCTAGTTACAATAGAGGACTAGGGTAAAAATACCCCAGGGCATGAAAGTAGTTAAATACAACATTGAAAAGAAAGTAACAAAACAAGAGAGGGAACTGAAAATGATTAAAACCCTTGAACTGCAACATTTAGGTGCAGTTAAACATGTGAGGGAATGATCTCCTAATTAATCATTGAGTTTAATAATATCAAAATGTGTGAGTAAGGATGAAAAACAAATTATCATGTGTCTATAGTACAACTTATATATTTAGGTTGATGGCGAAGGCATCAAATATTGGATTCTATGAGTCAAAGAATTTGAGAAAACAAGGTGACTGAAAGCTTATAGTTAGGCCTTGGAAGGGTTTTTAAACATTAAGTTCTTGGTTTAATTTTTATATTACTACATAGCAAAAGTAGTAGTAAACTTCAAAAACCCTTTAAGACCTATAACTTCAAAGATTTTTAAGTCATGTTCAGATAAAAGGTGGGACCTTAGAAGGAGGAATTTATTTTACTTCATTCAACATATCCCACTTCCTTAACAGAAATCAACAATATTTAGAATAGGATGCTCGATTGTGTTTAAAACCAGAATACCAAGTAAAACCCAAAATTGCTTAATTTTTAAAGAGACGCCAAAATTCAATTTGGGAAGCTTGGGACATCATATTCTCTTTAACTTCCAGAGGGAACAAAGACTGCATATCTTATCATTCTGGGGAATGGGGTGATCAGTTTCAATTTGCAACTGGTAAGGGTATGGCCTGCATGTAAGGCTTTCAAAATATTTGCATGGAAATCATACCAAATCTTTTCATTTGTAATGTTGAAACATGATATTGCATCATAAATGATTACTAACATATAGAATTTCCAGGTTATTGCAAAACGGCTGCTGGAATCAAAGCATGGGATACCACATCTTTATTTATCTGCAGGTAAGTTGACTGGTTTTTTTTTCTTGTGTAGAATGTTGTACTTTTGCAGATAAGACTAGAAGGCATTTCCTTATGAATATAAGTAAGGTCCTATATAATATAATTTATCAAGTTTCCTTTGTGATTTACTAAATACAATATGAGATATTTTCAGATGTGATTCTGGATCCTGTGCTAGCGCTTAGAAAAGAGCTTAAAGGTATAAACTATAAAGCATTCAACACCACTAATATGCTTTATCATCAGATATATTTTCTTTAATAAGCTATTGTGTTTAAGAAATATCGATTAGGAGTTTGTGCTGGAATGACTAAAAATTGACCATATGAATTTCTGCAGAAAAGTATGAGCTGAAGGTTTCTGTAAATGATATCGTTATCAAAGTTGTGGCACATGCTCTGAAAGCTGTACCTGAAGCAAATGGTAGTTTTTTTTTACAAACTTATATTATCATTGAATTGGGTTTGGTAGTTTTTTGCTAGAATAAAAAAAATCACATTGATTATGTCATTCTTGATAAAGTTGGATGGGAGAAAACGTCAATGCAACTTTCCTTATTATAATACATTTAAGCTTTAGAATTGTATGCAAAATCTATTAAATTGATTGTAAAATAATTATAAACACAAAGAATTAATTATCAAGATATTTGGTATTAACAAAGGAGCGAAAGTCTCTTCAAATAGAGTTACAAACGATTTATCGGATAATGATAAGAACGACAACTAAGAAAAGCAAAAGACAATTGAATAGAATAAGGAAAGATTCTAAAGACTATACTAATGACTTAATTGACCATTATAACTAAATATTACAATATTATTTTAATACCTTCCCTTAATGGTCAATTTATTAACTATACTAAGCCAAACCCAAAAACTGAAATGATCTGCTAGTAAAAAAGCGTAGAAGGCTGACTCCTACTCAAAATGTTCTGCAATATGAGCCTCTCGTGAAGACCCTCCCTGGTTGGATTGCTGATCAGCCAACCTCTTTCTGCAGAACCTCTTCATATGACCAAGTTTACCACAATAATGACATGTGATAGACTGCAGATTCTTGGAATTGTCTTCATTTTGTCCTTGACCTTTTTTTTGAGGCCATTTGCCTAAAGGAATCTCCGGAAGCATTTCATCTGTGACAGATAACTTAATGAGCATAATTGCTTCACAATTACGCTTATCGTACTTGTCCTAATCTTTACCTGCAACTGTTGGTCGGGTATTAGTACCAAGGACAATCTGATCAAGGCATGTATTCTCAAAAAATAGTGAGCATCCTTTGTTTCCAGTTATTGTAATATTTGCCTAGTGAACCTCTGGTTGCCTTCCAACATGAAGCCATCCCTCCCATACTCCAGAAACATGAAAAACGAGAAACCCAAGGAGACTTCTAATAAATTTTTAGGAAAAACATTACCAAAACCCCAACAACTAGGTACAATCCTCAATTTTATCAAAAAATGGGAAAAATTCTGCAATAAAAATTACTGAAAATTGCAGAAAAAGCTGAATACCTACATTTTTTTTTTGAAAAAAAGTGTCAAAAAAATCACAATTTTTAGGAAAAAATTGGTTAAAACCCTAGGCTTTGCTAAAGGCCCACAAAATCACAAAAGAATTTAGGGAAATTCTTTCAAAACCCTAATAGCGAACAACACTAGAAAACCTGCAATAAGTTTTGGAAAATTTGTGAAAGAAGGCTGAAAACCTGCAAAATTTTATTTGTTTTTAAAATAACCACGAATTTGTTTGTAAAAATCCGTAAAAAAAAACTGCCCACAAATTTATAAAAAATTCGTCAAAACTTTAAGAACAAAAATCTAAGCTCTAATACCATAAAATAATTAAAAACATAGAGAATTAATTATCAAGATATTTGGTACTAACAAAGGAATGAAAGTCTCCTTAAATAGAGTTGTAAACGATTTATCCGATAATGATAAGATTGACAACTAAGAAAAATAATTTATCTGATAAAGGATAAGATCGACAACTAAGAAAAGCGATTTATCTGATAAGGATAAGATCGACAATTAAGATAAGCAGAAGACAACTGAAGAGAATAAGGAAGGATTCTAAAGACTATACTAATGACTTAATTGACCATTATAACTAAATATTACAATATCTATTTTAATAGATTGGGCTTGGTGACTTAAGCATTCTTTCCCAAGCTAGCTGACAAGTAGTATTTCATGCAGAAGATGACTATCTCAACACAATCATATCACTTTTTTTGCCTCCATTTGTTCATTTTCTTAGTTTTGGAGACAAACAATTCTGTTTCAGATAGCTGTATTGAGCTTGAATGAAAATGATAGAAACTACTGATCAATATGTTATATGCTCCAAAAGACTGAAGTGTCCATCATGAAAAAAGACTAAAGTAAATATCTGTGGAACCTTGAGAAAACAGAAGAACTTTGTTATTTTGCCTGAGACTAAACATGTCTGTGTTATCCCCTAAGGTAATGGAGATTGGATCTCCATTTAGCATATCCATTTTCCAGTTGCACTGTTAGATCCACCAATTGCATCTGTTATTCTTGGCTCAAACATGATTTAATTAAAAAAAGAAGCAAAGGAACTATGTTGATTGTAATGTCTCGGGAAAAAACAATAATGCAATTCCGATTCTTAACCTTCCATGAACACTTATTATCTTAATAACAACACACTCAGATTAAAATTACTGTTATGCATCAGCAATATCATTACATTTCAAACAGCAAATGACAAAATAAGTCTATTTTATAATGAACAACAAATATCATGTGTAAATCCTGATTTCTTCCTTATTACAATAATGGATGTATTACATTGAAATAGTTCTGCAATACCAGCATCTACAACAGCAATTCATACCAGCAGCAATAGCAAATCTGACCAGCAGCAATAGCAAATCTGATCAATACAATATGGCTGGAGTCCGCGCCCAATGAAGCACAAATACAAACTTTGCATGAGATTGTCCTCCAAAATCACTAGGGTTTTCATCCTAGGACCTCCATGTTCGAACACAAGTGCTCAAAACAGATTCCGAAAAGAATTTGATTAAGTGTAGATGATCATTCTGGATGAAGATGTTCACTCTTTTATATCCTCCACAACTAGAATAGGTTGGACACCTTGTACACCCACAACTTCAAAATTGAACAGGGATCATGGACAATAAAGACTGAATTTTAAAAGTGATGGTGTAAAAAACAAACTATTGGAAACAATATGACATGTGCTGGAAAGTTAGGAGGGGGGGTGAAAACATAGGAGGAAATATTGGGGATTGCGGGTTGGTCATATCATAAGACTCAAACTATAGGATGAGCTGTCCAGGGTCAAGCAATGGGCATGAAGGTAAGGGAAAGTCAGAAAGTCCAATAGGAATAAGGGAAGAGAGGAGTTCGAAGAAAAGGCATACTGAGGAAGGGAAAATATGTAGCAAATGGAAATAGGGAAGGCACAAGTACATGCCTAATATGTACAAACTAGATTGAATGGAAATGGGACATGATAAGTCCACCATGCTCAAAATTGCTTGACATCAAGCAATTGCAAGTTTATATGTTCCAAAATTTGTGGGCCTTCCTATGTTGCATGTTCCACCAAAAGATCTTTCCATTGAATCAGGTACTCCTTGGTGCTTCTGTTTCTTAGCTTCCTCTCCCTTATATCCATGAATCCTTTGGGAATTAGAACTAGTTTGTCATCTTAATGAATTAGAGGCAACTCATTTGAGGGTTCTATATGTTTTGCTAGCACCTTTTGAGGCAAGACGTGTGAAAAACATTGTGTATCTTGCTTCCTTTTTGCAGCTTCAACTCATAGGCCACTTCTCCAATCCTTCTCAGAATTTTGTAAGGCTCATAGAAAAACGGTTTGAGCTTTTCCGACCCACTTACCTTAGAGGAAGATTGCTTGCTGCAATCTAACATAAACCATGTCTGCGATCTCAAATGTTCTCTTGATCTTATAACGGTCTGCATACATGTTTTGTTGGGTTTGAGCTTGTTAGAGATTATTCTTGGGTGACTTCAAAATCTCTTGGTTTTGTTTGATCACATCACTAGCTCCTAGTACCTTTTTATCTACCAGAATGAGATCAATAAAGCTTAGAGCTTCATACTTGTATAAAGTCATGAATGACATCATTTTGATTGTCATTTGGAGGGTGGTGTTATAACAATGCTCCTCCAAGTAGAGCCACTTGATCTAGGTCTTTTGTTGATCAGCAACATAATTTCTCAAGTAACCTTCCATTCATATGTTCACAATCTTTGTTTGGCCATTTGCTTATGAAATATACTGAGCCAATTTTTTTCAATTTTTCAAAGCAATTACAACAACATGCACCCATTAGGGTTAGCAAATAACTGAACAATGCAGAATTCAACTCTAACCAAGAATGTACACCAGGATCCCAAGATGGGCAAGGTGTTAGCATATGGTCAGAGGATCTCAATGCCATGCATGAACTGAAATAACCCTAACCAAGAATGCGCCAGATGACGGCGTGCATATGGTCAGAGGATCCCTATCTATTGCAATACTGAAAGTAAATTCAACACCAAGTATGTGCTACCCAATCCTGAAGGAAATGAGGCGACCATATGGTGGAGATGTAAGAAATACAAATGCAACTTCAGAATATAAATAGGCGGCAAGCCAGCCTCTTCCACTTGTTCAGTGGGTATTACAATATGAAGAGAAAGATGAGCAGAAATGCTGACAGTACTACTGTGCAGCTTACAAGATAAGAGTTTTGTCAGTTAAGCACAAGATAAGAATGTTCACAATGCTGCAACAATGTATAATGCTATCCTTAATACTCTCAATGTCTCCCCTTTAAGACTGAACTCAAATGACGGATTCTATGCAAGCTGTTAAGACAGAACAATGACTGAAATTACTCAACCAGCAACACTGAAACTCAATGAATAGCTCATAACTCACTCATTTCTCACTCAAACTGCATGAAATCTGATGCAAAGTACTCCTATAATGAAGGCGCCCAAGATGATAACTTAAAACAAAACCTAAATGCTGATATTTATTTTTTGGCACGAATTCCAATGACACCCAAAAGGTACGGCTGCAAGGAGGGGCAATTTTGACTTATAAAATTGGAGACTTCATTAAAAATTCCCAAACTTCTCTGAGAGGGGCGCCCTTGCCTAGCAAATGCATGGGTAAACTAACCAGAACCAAAAGAAAATCACACAAGGACTTATGAGATAAAAACCAAATCTGCAACACAAACCAGCAACTCCATATTTTTTGATTATTTTGCAAATATAAGGATTACAATGAGGAAACAACAGCTATAAGCAAACTCACTACAAAATCACTCAAAAGCAAGCAAACCTCTCCACTAGGTGCTATCTCACAAGCACGAAGTTGAGCCAAGCTAGGAGGCATTCATTCCTCGAAGCAGTCCAACACTATTTCGGCAGCATAACATTACTCAAGATATCAGATGATCCAAATGAAGACCCAAGACCTCCTTTTATAACTGTGTGAAGACTCTCCAGAAGCTTCTAGAAACCCTATCTTTTCAAATTTGAAATAACTCCTTTTCCCTCCAAAGATGGTGTCCCCCTTTTCAAGGTCAATTTGACTTTTTGATTTAAGAATAATTTACTCAATAAGATAGGCGTCCCTTTTCCAAGCATTGTTTTTGCCTTTAGAAAAATATTAAATCATCTACATGAGGCGCCACCCATAAAGACCACCTTTTAAAACAACTTAAGTTCAATCACTAGGCTAAGGGGGGGTCAACAACAAAATATAACATTAGAACATGACTTTATTAAAATAATTCGAACTTATCTCTCCAATTGTGCCCCAAAGCCAAAGTTAAGCAAGCCAACTGAACAGACTGAAGTAGGAAGCCAACCGTGCCGAAACCAACAGGACCACTGCCAGAAATAGAATTTACTAAAAATAGTAAATTCATAAAAATGCTCGGAATGCCAAGAAAAACACATCACTGCGAAGCTCAAGAAAAACCCAGAAGGAAACCACAGTTAAATCACCAATTCACGAGCAAACGCATCCTCCAACCAAGAAACCCTAATTTTACTCCCGAGTAGCCTACGGGTCTCCAGAATAGGCCAACGGTCAACAAAAAAGATCATTCTCGAGAAGGGGACATTACAGTTTATTGGTGGTAGTTGGTCTTGGGGGCGAGCTCTGTTCTTTACAAAAGAAGAGAAAAGAAGAGCACTTTTGCCAAAACAAGCTCATGAAGTGATTCTCTCTATCACACATGATGCTCTTGGGTAGTCCATGGAGTTTCATCACTTCTTTGGAGAACAAATCAGTCACTTGTGGTGTCTTAAAATTTAAAGAGATGACAAAGAACTGTGCATACTTCGTTAGTTTGTCTACAACTACATATATACAATCCTTAGCTTGGACTTTAGGAAGTCCTTTGATGAAATTCATCAAGGCAATTTCCCATTTCCACTTCAAGAGGGGCAAGGGCTGCAAAAGATTTGCTGGAAATGTTTGTTTTGTTTTATTCTTTTGAAAAATGATGTATTCTTTGATATGGGTGAGGACATCACCCTTGAATTCTTTCCATGTGGTCCTTTCCTTGATCTGCTTGTAGGTCTTGAAATACTCAAGGTGGTCAGCCAAGGGAATGTCATGAACTACCTGCAAAATCTTTCCCTTCATCCTTGATTTTGGCACCAAGTAGACTCTTCCCTATAGAGAATGAGTTCATTACAGATGGCGTACCTGTCGTCTGACAAATTCCCTTCCAACACACCAGCTGCAAATGCATTCTTGGCATGCTTTGATATGATGTCATTTTTCCAATCGGTGGAAATCTGAGACATGGAAATAGATTGAGCCTCTTGGAGAACACATCAACAACAACATTCTTTCCTTTGATGTACTCTATCAAAATCATATGCTTGGAGTTTTCTTACCCACTTTTTCTGTTGCTCATTTAGATTCTTTTGATTGATAAAATATCTCAAACTGTTGTGATCAGTTTTGACCAGATATCGGCCACCCATCAAGTATTGCCTGAATTTGACCAATGTGTCCATGATGGCCAACATTTTCTTACCATGATCCCATCATACTAGAGCATGAGTCAATTATCTTAAGATGTGCAAAAATAATCCTTTGAGCTTCATTTATTTTATGCTCATTAAAATAGACTTCTGATTTTCTAATCCATATATCTAATATTTAAGCATGAATTTGTTTGTTAAAGGACTAATTTCTATTTTTTGTTTCAACCTTAAATGGACTCACAATTTTCTTTTATATTAGGTTCATTTAATAAATCTTCTTCATTCATATTATCTGCAATAATACCAAATTTCTTTGCCATAGCTTTAACCAACTCACCAATGGAAGTTTGTTTTTCTTCCATTTTATCTTGTTGCCTACTCGTGTCCAAATTGGCCTCAACCTTTCTTGACTTTACGTGATGCCTCTCATGGGGTCTTATAGTGCTGTCATCTGTGCATTCAAGTCCTCCACGGTTGTGCTTTGAGCTCTTGTTACAGTCAAGCAATATCCTTCTATCAATGTCCACAAGATTAAACCTCGCTAATACCAAAATTGATCTATAATCTCACCTTGGAATTTAGAAATCAATAAAAAAATATGTAACAATCCCTTACTTGTGTTACAAATGATAAATTCAGATTGTTTAGAAAAGAATTACCGTGCTTTGAACTAAACATATTGTAAGAGAGGGGGACCAACCATGTCAAGGCTCCAGGGCATAGAGAGTTGAGAGCGGAGGGCTGCCCTAACTTACCTCACTTTAAAAGGTGTCTTAAGACAAGGATTGAGAATGATGAGGACTATAATGTACTTAAATCACTTTGCAGATCCCGAACTTAGGTTTGGGCTAGGCGAGTTGGTTTTTGGAGTTGGTACTGTGCCTCAGACAACTCTCTGTTCGAGGAC
Organism: Sequoia sempervirens; assembly: GCA_007258455.2. NCBI lineage: Eukaryota > Viridiplantae > Streptophyta > Pinopsida > Cupressales > Cupressaceae > Sequoia > Sequoia sempervirens. The sequence goes on from VDFB02365571.1 coordinate 19,578, forward strand.
GATAGCGCAATTCTAGGATGATAGCACGGCGTGCTGGCGTCTCTCGGGGGTGCTGGTGTTTTTACGACTAGAAAACAGTGAACACAATACAAACTACCTAAAAACTAACAAACAGCCTAAGTGATGGACTTTAACAAAAATGACAAGATGATGAAATACACAAAATAAATATGTAAATAGTGGAGCAAATAGATAAAGACTAAAGTGATAAAGACCAACTCACAGAAGTACTAGTTTTCCAGCTAGCTCCATAGGTACTTTTACCTACACACAAGCAAGAGGGAAAATTGTTGGGGCTGTATAGGGGCTTGCCTTAGTTAAACCCCCGTTTTAGTGTTTCCACCTCCATGGATAGCCAAAAAGCAACGAAGTAGAATTATGCAATAAAGAAGAGAAAAAAGAGCAATACGCACTACAAAACAATACAATGCTACTCAATCAAATCACATAGGAGAGGAGTGAAACGTTACCACCTCCACCCAAAAGCTCACTAGCCAATGGAGAAGAATATGGACTTGGCAAGGTCACCACAGCCGCAACTGCAATGAAAGGAGGTTTCACAAGACTCCAATCCCACACTTCAATGGCTTGCTTCACACTTGCTATGTGGAGTTGATGGAGTGTTGTTGTTGCAATGGAGTGTTGAAAATGCTGCTTGAGAGTGAAGTGAGTGCTGGAAAATGCTAAGAGATGGCTTGAGAATGTGTGTAGATTGCAAGAGAGATCGTGAGAGATGAAATAGAATGAGAATGAATCAATTTGAAGGAATGAGGAAGAATAAGGCAGTTTCAGGTCGGTTGGTCGAAGAGGGACGTTACAATTTGTTCCCAATCGAGAGAGTAATGCCTTTGCCAACTTCGGACGTGGGAATCCGTCAGGGACGACAGCGTTGCGCGGACATCTACGCGCTGTGCATGTGTCCCCGACAGATATTCTCTCACCGATGCACAAGACAGATGCCAAGTGGAAGGAAGGTAGTTGGGTGATGTGGAATTTTTCCTTTGGATTTGATTTTCTAAGGTGAGGGTGCGCGAGAGGGGAATTTGCGTAAGGGGTGCAAATTCACTCCTATACACATATATGAAATAATCCACAACAAGTTGATTTTATCTTAGAAATCTTGCAACGTTGAGAAAAAAACCAATTTTGGTAATGGCAATGTGCCTTGCCACCCTCCTTTATTACTTTGCAAAGAAATTTTATAGTAAGTGGGCAATCTTGCCCACCACTTCTGCTTATTTCTCCCACAAGAACTAAACATACACTAATTCTCAAATTATCCAACCATTGATGCTTCCAATACTTCCATACAAGTTTTATTTATAGATTTTCCAATGCACAATTAAGTTTTTTGTGTGCCTTAGGTGAAGATTGATAGTTGTTGGATGTATAGACAATTCCTATACAATTCATAATTTGAGTTTTGGTGTTGGCACAATTGTGGACACTAGCACACCCACACTATGATCTAGACACTAGCTCACTCATGCCATCTACTAAGTCACTTTGTCATCCATATTAGAATAATATCTTTCTATTTGTGTCGTTAATGGTCATCTCGCTTTTTCTAACTTCGTCTCTTGTTAACGATTGTTTCTTTTAGAAACATCGTCTCTTGTAATCTATTTAAGAAACTTTCATTCCTCTGTTTAAGAGAACAACAACATCGATTTTGTAACATGGTATCAGAGCCTAGGGAAATAATTTTTTTGGAAAAATTATAATTTTTGTTTGAAATTATTTTTGCTTTAAATTTTTTGAAATTTTTTTTGTTCTTTGAAAAAAAATAAAAACAAAAACACAAGGGTTTTTGACTCCCTCTCTCGTTTTTCTGTTTTTTGAGGGCACCCTTTAGTTGTATCTGGGCAGTTTTGTTTTGTTTCTCAGGCATCGTGGTTGTTGTTAGAATCATAGTTTGCAGACTCGCCGCGGACTCGGGAGTCCGTGGCCTAGCCGAGTCAACTCGCCACGGACTTGGGAGTCGAGTCCAGGAGAGTCCTAGGTCGGGACTCCCGAGTCCGAGCTCAAGACTCGGCCGAGCCCTGAGGTCGGACTCGGGAGTCCCGACCCAGGACTCTCCTGTGCGGTTGAGTCTTAAAATGGGTTAAAAACCCATGTTTCTTTTTAAATTTTTTTTTCATTTTAACACTCTCAATTGTGAAAAATAGGTCTGCAAATTGATTAGGGGTTGATTGAAGCAAGGAGAACGAACTAAAAAGATCAAAATAGAGCCAGGTAAGTGATCTAACAATTCTTTTTTTGTTTTCTTGCATTCAAAATCAAAAAAATAAAGAAAAATAAGGGGAAATGCTGCCAATTTTTTTTCTCTTTTCCTTAATAGCCTAATTCTTACTGTTTCTAGCTTGGTTTTGCATTCTTTTTCTTTTGCAAATGTTTGAAACTTTGAATCACATTTATTTGCTGATTTTTTAGCAAACCCTAGCTGATTTTTTTTCCCGTGTTGAACTTGAAACAACAATGTGTCTTCAAATCCAAAGGGAATGAAAAAAGGCCCTGCATGGAAGTATGGAATTCCAGGAAATAAAAAAGGTGAAGTGACATGTAATGAATGCCAGAAATGGATGAGAGGAGGAATAAATAGATTAAAATACCACTTTGCTAGAATACCTGGGCAAAATGTGGAGGGATGCAAGAATACTACTTCTGAGATTGTTAGAGAGATGAAGGCCCTTTTTGCTGAATATGAGCTTAAAAAAGAGGAAAGACAAAAAACAAAGGATGCCCTAGCAACAACGATGAGTGGATCCCAATCCCATTCTACACCATCTATGCCCCATGGTGCTGCAAGTCCAAGCTTCCGTGCTCCACATTCATCTTTTGGTGAGAGTCTTGATGGTTCCTTTTCTATTGCTAGTGCTAGTCAGGGTCCTTCATCAGGACCAAATTATTTTATTCCACGTAATGTTCCAGGAGCACAACCTTCACTTGAAGGTACCGGTTGGAATAAGGAAAAGCATCAAAAAGCTAGGATGGTTGCTGCAAACTTTTTGGTACTACAATAATCTACCTTTCAATGTTGCAAACAACCCATATTGGGAAGGTTTGGTGAACGCCCTTACAGTTGCAGGAAAGGGGTTTAAGACCCCATCATCTAGAGATTTGAGTGGGCCATTGCTAGAGAAAGCCGTAAAGAATACACGGCTTGTGGTTGATGAGCAAAATAAATTTTGGCGAAGAAAAGGTTGCAGCATTTTATCTGATGGGTGGATAGATGGATGAAATAGAACTCTCCTTAACTTTTTAGTGGCCTCTAATGGTGGATTGGTGTTTTTAAAATCAATAGATGCCTCCCATGAAGTTAAAAATGCTGAGACTTTATGCAATCTATTAGATGGGGTGGTCTAGGAGGTTGGAGTTGATAATGTTGCCCAAATCATCACGGACAACGCAGCTGCATATGTAGCTGCAGGTAGACTACTTATGAAGAGGTATCCCACAATTGCATGGTCTTCGTGTGCTGCACATTGCTTAGACCTATTGCTAGAGGACATTGGGAAGATTTCATGGGTCAAAAGAGTGGTTGAAGATGCAAAAAGTGTTAAAAAATTTATCTACAACCATACTTGGGTGCTTTCTTTGATGAGGAAATTCACAAATGGCAAGGACCTTGTGCGACCTAGAGTGACACGATTTGCTAGCCACTTCCTCACATTACAAAGCATTCTTGGTGCCATTGGTCATCTCAAGCAAATGTTCGTGTTTGATGCTTGGAAGGAGTCCTCATTTTCCAATAGACCTGAAGGGGAGAGGATTGTTGCCATAGTTTTTGATGAGACATTCATCAAAAATGGAGAGGAGTTGACAAGGGTAAGTAGCAATCACACAAAAAAATATTATACATGATAATCTATTTGCTGTTTTTATTTTTTGAGGGGTTAATTTTGTTATAATTTAACATTTGTTTTCATTTTTTTAGGTGACAAAACCTTTGGTGAGGGTTCTTCGTATGGTGGATGGAGATGGCATGCCAATGGGTTTCATCTATGAGGCCATGGATAGGGCCAAAGAGGCCATATCACGTTACTATGGCGGCAACAAAAGGAAATATGAAATCATATGGCGCATCATTGATCGGAGATGGACACACCAACTCCACCAGCCGATTCATGCCTTTGCCTACTTCTTGAATCCGAAGTTCTACTTCTCGGACACATTTAAGGCGGATGAGGAGGTCATGGAAGGTCTTGTCATATGCATTGATAGGATGGTGCCTGATCGTGAGCTGAGAGATAAAGTGCTTGATGAGTTGGAGGTGAGATTTGTTACATCTTATTTATGAATTTGCAATGTTGAGCCTTGACTATCTATGAATTTTCTATATTTGATTTACTTTTTCTTTTATCTATTCAAGGTCTACAAGGGTGTAGAGGGGAGACTCTTTTCCTCCCAGCAAGCAATTGAAAGGAGAGGAAAACAACAACCAGGTAAAAAATGAAATTAGAAACTTGATTCTTACATATAGATTGTTTACTTTATTCTTATTTCTTAATACTTATATTTTTTAAACATGTTTTTGTAGATCTATGGTGGGAGAACTATGGTGCTAGCACACCAAATCTTCAAAAGCTAGCCATACATGTCTTGTCACAGCCATGCAGTGCTTCTGGGTGTGAACGCAATTGGAGTTTATTTGAGAACATTCACACAAAGAAGAGGAACAGGTTGACTCAGCAGTGCCTAAATGATTTAGTTTTTGTTCGGTACAACCTTCGCCTTCGAACTAGAAAGGTGGAGGGTGTTTCACACGAGTCCATCGACTTGGATGACATTGATCCATATGGTGAATGGACTATTGATGAACAAAATGATGAGGCTGATGTCTTCCTTACTGATGAGGATCTTGCTGAATTAGAGAGAGCAGCAGCAGAAAGAAGCAACAAGATTGGATGCCATGGAGGACGACGAAGACACATTTGAATATCATGTTTCCCCTGCTCGATCTCCTAGTCCTCGTTTGGATACTATAGCACGGGCACCTTCTAGTTCTAGGCCTCCAAAATTGAGTACCATTGGGAGGGGAAAGAGGAAGATGTAGATTACATGTGGTTGTTAATGTTTTCCTCTTTTTGACATGATTATATGTAAACATTTATAAACTTATGATGCTGTTATACATTGAAACTATGAGTATTTGATGACTATGAATGATGAAATTTCAATTATTGAGTGTTTGATGATCATATGACATGTGTAATCTTTGAATTATGAGTGTTTGATAATCAAATTAGGCTCTTATGTTCTCTAAATGCATTAATTTGTTCTTGTTTTTTTGTAAAATTACGGTTTTTTTTTTTGTCGAGTCCTAGACGAGTCTTTTCCCGAGTCTGTGCCGAGTCCGCGGTGAGTCCGAGTCATATTTTTGGGCTGCCGAGTCTGCGGCGAGTCCGAGTTTGCAAACTATGGTTAGAATATTATATTTATATTGTTAATGGTCAATTTTGTTTAGTTTGCTTAGTTTACTACTGTTTCTACAGTAGTCTGTAGGTAGATAGATATATTTAATATCTACAATATTATGCACTTCTTTATAATGTAACTTTTTTCATGTTAATGATAGAATGCTTTATTTCTCTACCATTCACGTGTTATTAGAGCATTTGAGGGTTTCTGGGTAAATTCGTGCTCTTTGTATTCTGAAAATCGTGAGTTCTCCTCATTGGAAATCGCAGGTATTTTTTTTCAGATTTGTGCCCTAGGCCCGCGATTTTTTCATGGTCTCCTCTGTTCCTGGGCGCGTGCTTCTTCTGAGCACGATTTTCTTCTTTTGAAAAATGCAAATCTGCAGACGGTGCAACTTTCAGACGCGTTTTTCGCATTTTTTTCCTGCGTTCTTTCTTCTCTGGCCCGCGTGACCTCTGCTGGGCGCGATTTGGACGCTTTATGAGCTCAGTTGGGATGCGATTTTAACAGCTCCCGCACGCCTTCATTTCTAGGCAGTGTTTCAGTTTAAAGATCTCCATTTTGATGCGTTTTTCACGTGAATCTGTCACGTTTTTATGTATTCTCTTGGTCGCATTTTGAAGCTTCTTAAACCTGCATTTTTGAAGGTCTGGCTGAACACGTTTTTTGTCTTTTTTAGACATGACTCTTTCTTCTTTAGGCTGCGATTTATTGCTGCATAAGGTCACCTTCACATTGCCCTAGTGTGACGTGAATCTCAATGCCTTTTTCTGCCACGATTTTGTGGAGTTTTCCAGAAGTTTTTTGCAATTTTCGAAGCTTCCATGGCCTCCTAGGGCATTCTGCAACTTCGGCTAGGGTTTTGACTTGTCAGATCAAGTCAATTTTTTTCTGATTGCAGATTCTTGGTGGGTTTTTCGAAATCTCAATTGGGTTGTCATTAGATTTTTCTAGGTGTCTCGAAGTTCGTGCCTCAAAATTTGTGCAAGTGGGTGCTAATGAAATTTTCTGGGTATTCAATTTTTTTTTTGGGTTTTTAGTATCATTTTCTGGGTACTCTTTAGATCTTCTGGATTTGTCTTCACAGTGCCTCGAAATCTGTGCTAGGGTTTCGACTTTGAATTTGTACTGTTTTAGTTTTCGTTTTGCCTTCACCAGTTTGACCCCAGGGTTCGTGATGGCATCTCTGATAAATATCATGCTCGAAAGCAACCAGAAGTTCAACGGGAAGAATTACAACACCTAGAAGCAGCGAATGCTTACGATCTTTGAATATCGGTGTCTCGATTAGGTTGTTTTGGGGAACTCAACCCGTCCAGCTATAGTCGGAAAGGATTAGGACAAATTGGATGAACGCAACCGAGAAGTCGTCATGCTCATCAAACTCTCCGTCACAGATGAGCAGTTACCTTAGGTACCGTATGGCAAAATTGCTACGAAAATCTGGGATCACTTGAAGCCTCCGACAAGAGTAGAGCGTTTTTTCTCAAGAACATGCTTTTTTCCATCATGATGGATGAGAAAATGTCCTTACAGGAACATCTGACGAAGATTAAGGACATTCATGATCAACTGGAAGCGATTGGTCGAAAAATGGAAGAAGAAGATATGGTGGTCATTACTCTCAAGAGTCTCCCACGTTCGTATGAGCATTTCATTGAGACGCTGAATATCACCTCCACCAATGTTGATCTCAAATTTGAAGATCTTTGCAACAAGCTGTTGCAGCAAGATCGATGGCGACAACAATTTGGAAGCAGTACCAGTTCCACCTCCATAGAGCAAGCGTTCTCTGCCAAATCTTCCGCTAAGAACAAAGGGAAGGCTCCATCTTCTCAGTCTAAAGGTTTTGGTTCTTCTCAGGAAAAGAAGAAGAATGTTTAGTGCAATTATTGCCATAAATACGGTCACATGAAGGCTGACTGTCGCATTCGTTTGGCTTCTGAACAAAAGAAGCAGGGAGGGTCTCATCAAAAGGCAAATGCCGCAGAGCACATTGAGTAGAAAGAATCTGCATTCTATGCATTTATGGCTAAGAGAACAGCAGATCCAATACACTCTTCTGCTTGGTATATTGATTTCGGGGCATCGCGACATTTTACTCATTATTGGGATTGGTTCACAAAATTCGAACCATTCTCTGATTCTGTCATTTTTGGAGGCGAAGAGTACACAGTTGCTAGTAAGGGCACTGTCCAGATTCACATAGGAGGAAGAAATTTACTCTTTCTCGATGTCTACTATGTTCCAGGCATGGAACATAATCTCCTCTTAATCAATCAAATCATGCAGCATTCTCCCTAGTTAGATGTTGTTTTTAGTTCGTCCACCTGCAACATCGTTGATAGGGAGACTCGTACTACAATCGCTATGGGACTTGAGGATCATGGTCTGTATAGACTTGCTGATTTTGGTGATTCTCAGGAGCACACTCTGATTGCTAGGAGCACTTCCATCAGCAAACTTTGGCACCAGCGTTATGGGCACCTGAATGTCCACTACCTCTCTCAACTGTCTCGGGAGGGTTTGGTTGCTGGTCTACCTGAGATCCAAACTCAAAATCATGGAGTTTGTGGAGCCTGTCAAGCTCGCAAGCAGCATCGGATACCGTTCACGGATGGTGATTCTTGGCGAGCCTCCAAGGTACTTCAACTGGTTCACACTGATGTATGTGAGCCAATGAATACTCCTTCTGTTATTGGGTCTAGGTACTTTTTATTATTTGTTGATGATTTTAGTCGAAAAATGTGGGTGTATTTTCTCAAACATAAATTAGATGTGTTCAGTACATTTCAGCAATATAAGGCCTTAGTTGAGAAAGAATCAGGTTCTCAAATTGTCACTCTAAGGTCAGATAATGGGGGGGAGTTTTGTTTAGCTGACTTCTCTTCTTTTTGTGTTGTACACGGCATTAAGTGTCAACTTACCACACCATACACCCCTTAGCAGAATATTGGTGTTGTTGAACGTAGGAATCACACCATTATTGAAATGGCTCGTTCTATGCTGGAATACAAAAATGTACCTAAGAAATACTAGGCTGAAGCAGTTTACACTGCAGTCTAGCTCATGAATCGGTCACCTACACAGGCCGTTAAGAAGATGACTCCCAAAGAAGCCTGGTCAGGACGTAAGCCTAAGGTGGGCCATCTGAAAGTCTTTGGTTCTACAACTCATGTATGGATTCCAGACGCCAAGCGTGCCAAGTTGGACTCCAAGAGCCAGACACTTATGTTTACTGGTTACAACGACAATCACAAGGCATACAGGTTGATTGATGTGGAGACGGATCGTCTCATATTCAGTCGTGATGTTGTGATTGATGAGACTATTGGTCCATTTGTTCCTACTACCAGTATTGCGGATCAGCCTATGAAGGTTCCTGATGAGGGTGTTCATCTTCCTCTTGGTTCCCCTGATGGGAGGGCTTCAGAGCATTCTGACTCTGAAGATGAGGAGTCTACAAGTCATGATCTAGCACCACCTAATTTTCCTCAGGACTCACATCCAGATGACTTTGTTCCAGACATCCCAGGTGATGCTGTTTCTCCTATTCTAGATGTTGGTACTTCTACTCGTCGGCCTAAGTGGTGGACCAAGACTATCGGCGATCTGCATGATGATGAACTCATTGAGGGCAGATCAGTTCGTAGAAAGAGCAAGCAGCCCAACACAGTCAATATTGCTCTTATGGCCAACATCCACAACATCTCTGAGCCTCATACCTACTCAGAGGCTAAAGGAATTCCAGAGTGGGAAAAGGCTATGGAGACCGAATATCATAGTCTTTTGAAGAATCACACTTGGGTTCTTTCTGATCTTTCTCCTAGGAAGAAACCTATCAGTTGCAAATGGGTTTATAAGGTCAAATATCATGTAGATAGTACTTTGGATAAATACAAGGCTAGATTAGTTGCTCGGGGATTCACACAATGGGAGGGCATTGATTACGAGGAGGCTTTTGCTCCTACTGCCAAGATGAGCACAATTTGTCTTCTTCTCGCTATTGCAGCCCAATTTGGATGGACAGTTCATCAGATGGATGTCAAGAGTGCCTTCCTCAACAATGAATTGCAGGAAGAAGTCTACATGACGCAACCTCTTGGTTTCAAGGTTGTTGGCAAAGAACATCAGTTATGTAGGCTCGTGAAAGCACTCTATGGATTGAAACAAGTGCCTCGTGCATGGTACATCAAGATTGATTAGTACTTGGTTGATCGTGGTTTTCAACGCAGCCCTTCTGACAGTAATCTGTATGTCAAGCACTCTGGTGATGATATTTTGCTTCTTGTTATCTATGTTGATGACTTGATCATTATTGGTAGTTTAGCACATTTGATTGCAGCAATCAAACAGGATTTGTGTCAGGCTTTTGACATGATAGATTTAGGGCTTCTCCATTACTGCTTGGGTATTGAAGTTTGGCAGACAACTGATAGTATTTTTATCTCTCAGTCTAAATATGCTCGCGGTCTGCTTGACAAATTTCAGTTGCAGGACTGCAAACCTGCCTCCACACCTATGGAGAAGGGGTTGAAGTTGTCAACCAACTCTGATTCACCTCCGGTCGATGAAACGACATTCAGGCAACTAGTGGGCAGTCTCATCTACCTCACTGCCACTAGACTTGACATCAGTTTTGCAGTGAGCTACATTTCTCGTTTCATGACAGCTCCAAAAGCTAATCATTGAATTGCTGCGAAGCGAGTGCTGAGATATGTTAAGGGCACTTCACATTATGGCATTCTCTATGGCAGATGCAAGGATCCAAAGTTGATTGGTTACATGGACTCAGATTGGGCAGGTTCAGTGGATGACAAAAAATGTACTTCTAGGTATGTATTCAGTTTGGGTACCGGTGCTATAACATGGACCAACAAGAAGCAACAGGCAGTGGCTCTTTCCTCAACTGAAGCAGAGTATTGAGGAACCGTTAAAGCAGCATGTGAGGCAGTTTGGCTCTGCAGGATGCTTTCTGACATGCACATGTCACAAGCATGACCTTCTCCCTTGTACACTGATAATCAAGGGGTGCTCAAATTGGCCAAAAATCCAGTCTTCCATGATGTACCAAGCATGTTGAGCTTCATTGTCATTACATCCGCAAGCTGGTAGAAGACAGATCAGTTCAGTTGTAGTATGTTCCAACAGCGGATCAAACTGTAGATATTCTCACCAAGTCTCTGAGCCCGAATAAGTTTGTAAAATTCAAGGGGCAACTTGGTGTTGTTGATGGAGTGACCATTAAGGGAGGGTGTTAGAATATTATATATTTATATTGTTAATGGTCAATTTTGTTTAGTTTGCTTAGTTTACTACTGTTTCTACAGTAGTCTGTACGTAGGTAGATATATTTAATATCTACAATATTATGCACTTCTTTATAATGTAACTTTTTTCATGTTAATGATAGAATGTTTTATTTCTCTACCATTCACAGTCGTCCCCGCGACCTTTCTGCAAAGTCGCGATTTTTTTCATGTGTTTTTAAGGTTGCGTTTTGGCTATCTCAATCTGCTCGTGCCTGGAGAAGGGTCACATTTTTTTTCTACCTGCGACTCTTTGTTTTTCTCCCACGTCGATCGCCTTTGTCTGCACACCTGCAATTGGTAATTTTTTTCACGACGCGACTCTGTTTTCCTCCTGTGGCCTAGTTTTTGGCCTCCACTTAATCTCTGGTAATGTTGACTTTTGGTTCCCACGATCTCCTATCCTCGTGTTTCCTAGTGTCGTTTGTGTGCTGGTTCGCTCTTTTCTCTGTCGGGGGTTTTCTGAGCACGAGTTCAACGTGTGTTCTGTTTACTGCCCGTGATCTGCTTGCGACTTTCTGTCGGGTCTTAGTCTTCGAGGGCCTGACTCTTCAAAGAAATTTCATGCCAATGACCTGGTGAAGGACGTGTGTCGTCTTTCTGTTTGTGCTTGGTCCACAGCAACAGGAACCTCATCTAGGGTTTCTGATTGAGATCTCTGCTCCTGTAAAATTCGTTCTAAGATTTGGACAACTTTTTTGTATTTTCGGCTAGGGTTTTGACCCTCTGGTTCAAGTTTGAATTTTTTTTTGATTGTAGATTCTTGGTGTGTTTTTCGAGACCTTTTTCGGGTTACCTTCAGATTTTTCTAGGTGCATCGTTTTCTGCGCCTCATTTTTTGTGCAAATTTCTTCTGTTTTTTGGCGGCTAGGGTTCAAAACCCTTTGTTTTTTTAAGCCGACAATCGATGTTTTGGGTTTTTAAATATTTTTTTGTCCCGTAAAGAGAAAAACAATCTGTCTTCTGGGTTTTAAAATATTTTTTTGTCCTATAAAGAAAAAAAAAACTGTCTTCTGGGTTTTAAAAATTCCGGGAGGGTTTATAATTTTCTCCTGAAAAGTTAAGAGTTTTTCTCTTGGATACCCTAGTCAGGGTTTCTGTCGTTTGGGAGGGCTCTTTGGTATTTAGTTTTTATCGTTTTTTTCGAAAAAAATGATGATTTGTAATCTTTGGGTTTGGTGATTTTTCCCTCAAAAATCATGGTTTGTTGCAGTCAATTTTCTAGTCGCACCTGGAGTTGCTGGGGTGAACATCTGCACATTTGGTTTCTTGCAGTCTATTTTGGGGCGTCATGCTCATCTGCAAAAGTTTGAAGGGTTTGCTGATTTTTCCTCAAAATTGTAGCAGCTGTTCTCAGAGTGTCTATGGTTACAGGGAGGGACAGTTCTCCAACTTCAGGTTGGACGATTGGTGTTGTTATTTCCAGAAGTTCTGCAGTTTTTGGGAGGGTTGGTGGTAGACTCATTTCAAGTGGTAGAGTCAGTGGCAGGCTCTTGTCTTTTGTTGCAGCAGCGTTTTGAGAAGAAGGGGGCACACTTCTCTACTATCTCTGGATAGTTAGAATGATGACTATTAAGGGAGGGTATTAGAATAATATCTTTCTATTTGTGTCGTTAATGGTCATCCCGCTTTTTCTAACTTCGTCTCTTGTTAACGATTGTTTCTTTTAGAAACATCGTCTCTTGTAATCTATTTAAGGAACTTTTGTTCCTCTATTTAATAGAACAACAACATTGATTTTGTAACAATCCATGTCTGGCTAAGTTTACAGTACCATCAAATATTTTCCTTTATATCTGAAGCTTGTTTTTTGTTCCTGTTTCTTGTTACAGGTTTTTTCTAAATCCTTTCAGATCAGCCATCTAATAATGTTTGTCAGATTGATGTCATTTTCAATCTGGTGGGCAACCAACTAAATTTCAGAAACTTACAATGTTATGGATAAATGAATGGAAGTGACACAAGATGAATCCCAGAAACAAATAATTCACTGCAATACAAATGAAAGCTTTATTATAACTGGGAGGTTATTGGGAAAGGTAGCAAAATCTGAGGAGAGATATGAAGACATGACAATGGTTCTGTATTTGTTGTTAATCCATTTATAGCTTTACAAAGCAGGAAATGGAAAGACAAAAAGTAAATCGTTATGAGTTTCTCCTTGAGACCAAGAGGAGATTTTGTGATGGTGTATCCCATCAAAACTGCTGGAATAAAATTAAAAATTAAAACCAAAAACTAGAAGTTCACGCTAAGTTACTCCACCATTACTCAAATTTAAAACTGTAAAATGCCTCGGAAAACTTAGGCCATGTTCTGAAACACCAAAATGAATTTGGCTGGTTAAGTTTGATCTCCAATTTTCACTTTAAATTATTTAAAAGCCATTGAAATTGTGAAATAAGAAGCTGTAAAAAATTCTGAAAGTTTTAGGTTTTCAAGATTTTGTCTTCAGTGGCATGAACTGCCATTTGTATCACATTCGTATTCATGCCTTTCATTTGTACCCAACTATATCTCAGGTCTTTGATTGTAATTGATACATAAATAAAAAGCATGGGTTTGTTATCATATTCCCCACCTTTTGGGAATAAGGACTCGGAGATAATCACTCAAAGTCAATTCACAAGGGCAAATCTCAACAATTTGCATGAACCAGAACTATCTATTCCAGATAAATTATGTGCTTGTCACACATTTATAAAGAATCATATGAACTATCAAATACTTTGGTCATCCTGTAGAATCAAGTGTTGTACTTAAATTTTTTATTGCTGCAAAAGCCAATACTGCAAATTTCTTGTCAAACATTCTCCATGAGGAAGAATGAAGTGGATTCCTTCTTCGTAAGCCTTTGAAGCATTACAAGATAACAGTTCATCAGTCAACTGGCAAGAGTCAATACTGCTGAATTCTACTTAAAAGTCATTTCTCAGTTTAGATCTTGTCAATGTAGCTGTAAAGATAAATTTGTTGGTTAAATGGTACATATGCTTAGTTTTCCTAGATTTCTATGCTTGCGATTTGGAATTTAGTGACTAGGTCAATTGAGATCCCTAACTGACCAATTAGTGGTGATTAATGCAAGTAAAAAAGGTAAAATTAAAGGAAAATTTGTTGGGCAATCTGTAGTGAGCACCAATTTGGTGTATGAAATCCATCTTGCGGAAGCCCACAAGGTATTGGTTTCCTATTTATTTTATAGACCGCATCATATTTGCTATATCCTTGTTATACAAGTCAAATGTAAAAAATTAAAATAATTGCCATCTAGGTTGGCCAAGAGAGAGGCAACTGGGGTTCTGAAACAACTTGACTTTCACTCCGATGATGCCCACCTATTATTTTTTTTGAAAATAAGCATTATAATAATTTTATAAATGATTGGATGATGTTTTAGAGTCTGATGCCATGGTGAGGTCATTGTCTTCTTCTGTCTTTTGAGTTGAATGTTTGTCCTGGTCTCTGCTCTAAGACTGTTTTCTATGACTTGAGATGTAGAGGAAGGTTTTATGTTTGAGTGAAGGCCTGTTTCAGGCCATTGCATCACCTCCAATTTTGAAGTACTTAATATCCTCAATGAATGGCTTCCCTATCAAATGTTGAACTCTCAACTGATTTATTTTCATCGGACAATTCAACTGATCATTATTGTATTTCCTACTTGTAATTTGTCATAAATTTGCTCTTTTTCTTATATGACTACATGGAGGAAAAATGTTGACCAAACTCTATGAAATGGGATTCTTATTGCTGCCATTACCAATAATTTAACAGATTAATCAGGCTAGAATTGGATGGAATTTTCGCAGTGTATCAAATTATATGATGTTTCATTGGGGTTCAACTGTGTAGTCATATTTCATGAGCAGTCATTTTTTTTATTGGGATTCAACTTCATAGTCATATTTCATGAGTAGTGGTTCACAAACCACTGCTCATGAATTATGGGTCAATAAAGATTGATTCAGAAACTATGGAGCTGAATCCCCATAAAACATGATCTAATTTGATACACCACGAAAACTCCACTTAAATGTAAATAAATGAGCTAAGGAGCTCTATAATGAATGGTTCAGAAGGCACAACACTTGCTGAAACTTTTGCAAGTCGGTTAGTAAGCTAAGTGGGCATGATCTTGGGGGAAATTCCATGGTTAAGCGTGCTTGAGTTGTAATAGTGCCGGGATGGGTGACCTTCTTGGAAGTCCAGATGTTTCACCCCTGCCACCATCACCTTGATGCAATGAGTGGTAAGTGGACCATTCCTGATCATGAGTGTTGGGTTCTTGTGAACTGCTACTAATGAAATATGGGCCAATAAAGATTGACTAAGAAACTACTTAGTTGAATCCCAATAAAACATCATAAAGACAAATTGGTCCTTAATCAAACAATTATGTGTGAACAATATTCCTTGTCAAGAGAGAAATTTTCTGAATTCATTAGCACAAATTATGTTGAGATTGTTGAGGGCAGAAACTTAAATTGTTTCTTCTTCTTCTTCTCAGTCTTCTTGTCTGTGGCAATGCTTATGTTTGTTTGTATGGTATGCTTGAACAGCTTATTGGAGCGTTCAAAAGGAAGAAGCAGTTACATGTGACTCAATTGATATTTCTATAGCTGTTGCTACTGAAAAGGTAAATTATATAATGCCCTACAGACATTGGTCAGTTGGTGCAAAATTAAGTGCTTTTTTTGTTTCTTGGTCTCATTTTTTGCATCTATTCAGGGGTTGATGACACCTATTTTGCGGAATGCGGATCAGAAATCTCTGGCTGCAATCTCAGCAGAGGTAACAAAACTCCTTTATGAAGTTTGTTCTTGTTCTTTACAAATGTCTTGTTTATGCAATATTGGTTGGTGCCCATGCATGTCTCTTTTCTTTCTAAGATTTGTATGGTAATATTGAATTCAAATTAGTTATTTATGTATGGCTCATACCATTGTTAACATGCATGTGGTTTGGTACAATGCCATACATGCTAATCAGTTTGAGATGCAACAAGATCGAGGGAAATAAAAAATTGTCGCATTAAAAAATTTATGGGAATAATCAAGATTAGCATCTTGAACTCACTTGAATGATGACATCTATTGAAGTTCTTGGCATTGCATCTCCAAAGCAGAATTGAGCATTCATTAGCCATTTCTCTTTGATGTTGGTTTGGACTTTCATGATTTGAACTAGGTGTGTTGAGATCCCTTAGTTGTGTGTGTGTGTTTGCACCTAAGTTACCGGTTCAGTTTTGGGTTTGGGTTCGGGTTCAAGAACCCGGTTCGCCGGTTTGGGAATTTTTTTTTTTGGGTTTGGGTTCGTTTTGGGTTCGGTAATACAAAAACATATAAAAATCAGAAATATATACATATTTGCAGCAGTAATTAAGTTCAGAATACACCACCATATTAATAGTCAAATAACATAGCAAAAATACACCACCACTTTATACTCAAAAGTCAAATGTCATGATATAGAATTATAAATTAAAGTTCAAACTTCAAACATAAAAATGTCAAGTGTTTACAATCAGCCATTAATAATTATTGATCATTGATCAATCTGAATCATATGGGTCATCAAAAAAAGCAGCATCATCAGCATCATTAGATGCTACATTTTGTGTAGAACCACAAATAGCATTAGTGGCACTCGCACAAGCACTGCCACTAGCACTAACACTACCGCTCTCATGCTCAGTAGTAGCTGCTTCAGGCTGATAGTCATCATCAATATCAAGTGCAGCTAAGTGACTTGTGGAAGCATCCAAGTCAAGCTGCTCTGGCTCAATATCCCACCTCCTTGTGTCTCCTTCTTTGTAAGAACTATGTTTGTGTGTAAGGAGGCGCAAGTTTGAATGCACATACACCAAGTCCTCAGCCTTTTTTGAATGTAGCCTATTGCGTTTTATTGAGTGGATGAAGGAGTATGTGCTCCAATTCCTCTCAGAAGAGGATGAACTAGCAACCTATTAAGACCAAATTAAATTAATAAATAGTTAAAGAGTTACAAAAATTAACTAAACAAAATTATTAATTAAAATTTAAAATTAAAATTACAAATATAAATTATAAAACTTACTTGGGATAAAACTTTTATTGCAATAGGTTGGAGGTGCATGTATTCTTGCCCATGGAAGTACCACCAACTATGAGCATCCACCCTGCACTTGTCTTGAAGAGCATCCATATTCTGATCAACACTCCCAGAGCATGCAAAAGCCATAAACTCAGCCCTCACTCGATCACGTTGGTCACGATCAGTGAAGATTCTACGAATTGCTGCCTTGTACCCTTGGGCCACTTCACCATCCCTATATGGAGCAACTCTTGATGAAGCAGAAAGTATCTCAGGACTATAATATTTGGGACTCAATGCAAAAGCGAGAAGATGCAAGGGAGTGGTCATTTTGTTCCATCTATCAACCATGATTTCCTATAGCTCTTTGAAGAATTTTTCTTCAGGATCTTCCTCTTTTGCATTGATGATGGATCTCATCTTCTCAATCATTGAGTCAATACCATCATATACTTCGCCCAAACAAGGTCTATCCAAGTCAGTGTAATGGATCATGCTCAGTATGGGCTCGGTGAAACTGACGAGATACTCAACACGATCCCACCAACCATCATCTAGGACCCTTTGCTTGATCCTATTTGCCCTTTCATTGCTAGATTGCCTCCATACAACCCAATTAGGGCTGATTACCATGGCACATAGTGCCTCACGAACCTTTATAAGTCATCTCAACACAATTGTGTTGGAGGCAAAACGGGTCTCGGCAACCTGTTTGAAAATCAAAATTAAAATTAAAATATAATTTAAATATACAAAATCAAAATTTAAAAATTAAAATTAAAAGAAAATTAAAAAATTTAAAAATATTGAGAATTAACTTACCTTCAACAACTCCAATTTAGAGAATTGTCTAAATATTCCTTGCGTCATATGGTGGTTGGTGACAAACATTTGGATGTCTTCGCCCTCGCATACACCTGTTTGATCCATTCAATTTTGGATCCAATTTTTTGTAGCATTAGATTGAGGGAGTGGATAGCACAAGGTGTCCAAAAAATGTGTGGATACTTCTCCTCAACCAATAACCCAACAGCCCTACAATTTTTGGCATTGTCGGTTACAACTTGCACAACATTTTGATGGCCCACTTCTTCAATAGCTTGGCAAAGGATGTCAGCAATAAATGGACCATCTTTCACCTGTCCTTCACAATCCACTGCTCTCAAAAACATTGCCCCTTTAGGGGACACAGCAATAACATTGATCAATGGGCGATTTCTTGCATCTTTCCATCCATCAGAAACTATGGTCACCCCTGTTTCGATCCACGAATCCCTTATGGGCTTCAAAGAGTTTGCTACATGTTTCACCTCTTTCTCCAATAAGGTGCAACACACCTTCTCAAAACCTGGGCCCTTATACCCCTTTGGAGCCTCATTAATAGATTTCACCATTTTTTGCCAATATGGTGAATGAACAACATTGAATGCCAATCCATTGGCATAGACACATCTTGCTATGTCTTGATCAACAATCTCTCTTGCCTCATTCTGAAATGAAGCTTCCAACGATCCCTTAGATCTTTTATTTGAAGAGGGCATGGTTTGCTCTTGAGGGATGTCCATAAATGGATGGCTTTTTGTAGGTGGAAAATAAGAAGGTGGTGTAGGGGGTTTCATGGATCGAGATCCTTTCTTCAAAGGATGGCTTGTTTTACCACTGGTTGTTTTTTGGTCTACCTTTTCTTGCTCAGCAATATATTTCAACACTATATCTTTTGGAATGCCATCGTTGTTTTCACCTGGACAATTTTTGATGCCTGTTTCAGGGATCCTGCACAAGTGCCCTTTTACTCGACTGTATGCTCGAATATTGAACATTGCAATGACTACAAATCCAAACATATCCTCCACCACCTGGAAGTTGTTGAACCATTTCTACATATTTCCAAAGGGGAGAGGCTGGGTTTATTTTGAAACGAGATTGGATTGAGCCTGAGGAGGTACCGGTTGCCATTGTAATACGGAATAGTGAATACCTAAGGCACAACATATTGAAATTTTGGTATTGATTCATTGAATTTGAAACTAAAAGACTTAATTAATTTCAAAAAAATGAAAAAATTGAACATGTGTTATAGACATTTAGAAGAATGAAAAGTAAAACAAAACAATAATTAAAAAGCAAAACAAAAGAGTTGAAGTTCACTTGTGAAAAAAAATGTAAAAAAAATAATCAAAAAACCTACCTCTTTTGAAGAAATCTTGCTCTATGATCTTCTTAGCAACGAATAGACACTTGCAAGTGCTTAGGAATAGCACAACAATCAACTTTGAACAATCTACGATCAACCTTCAAGTCTATTCCAGCTTGTGCAAGCAAAAGAGAAAGTTCAGCAATGGAGGCAAAAAATCCTTTTTTCTCATTCACAAATTGGTAAATGAGTTTCACTTTACCTATTTCATGTTTTTGAGGCAAGTATTAGGGTTAAAAAGAAAAAAAAAGTCATTAAAAGTAAAAAACGAGTCAAAAAAGTAATAAAAAAATGAAAAAAAAAGTCAAAAAACGTGCCTGGGCGCGGAATAGAACTCGGGTTCGAACCGGGTTCGAAAATTCGAACCCTGTCCGGACCCACAGTCATGGGTCCGGACTCTGGCCGAACCCACAGTCCAAAATACGGACCCGGATCGAATTTCCACGAATTGGACCCGAATTCCGGACCCGGATCAAACCTGAATCGAACCCGGGGCCTTCCTGAGCGAATCCGGTAACTTAGGTTTGCACTGACATGAAAGAACTTTAGTTCTGAAACTAACAATCTAGTTCCTAGGGTGAACCAAGGGACGATCCTATAGATTAGCTAGTAATGCAGCAAGATCATATAATGCATTAAGGAAAATAGGGATTCCAACCAAAACATGTGAGATATAGAAGGCTTCCGGCAGCTATCACCATTTCTATTTAATAAAAATAGGATGAATGTATAGAGAGGAAATATGAGAACTTTGTTATACCTCTTCTACTTTATAGAATGTTTAAAGTAGGTATTTATACAAGTACACAATAAAGTAATCTCCATGGATGTGATTACATGTTCCATGTGTATGGTGTGGTGACTATTTGGAGGGGGCGATGATAGATGTCAAACCCAGATTGTGGTAGTTGTATTGCAAGGACATGTGGCATTGACACTACCTTGTGTTAGATATGTATGGTGCCAGTTGTATAATTAGGTTCTGTGGTGTAGAAGCTACTAGATGGCACATACATATGGTAGCGTAACATGTGGATGCGAGTGCTCCATGTGGCATACATATGCTCTGATTCGTCATCAACATGTGCAAAGCCATAAGATGCACATGAGTACTGTTGTGTTGTAGCACACAAGAACTATACACAAATGCACAAGGACAATGTTGGGTGTAAATTTATGACTACTATGTTGCAAACATTGAGTGAAGTTAAGTGCGTAGATGATGTTGCTTAAGAGGACATGCGAGGCTATGATTAGATAACCCTTCTTGATCCGACCAAAAGCATATGGTTTGGGGTGTCCAAAAGTTTCCAAACCAAGATTTTCAACCAACTTTTGAGAAATGAGGTTAACATGGGAGCAAGAATAAAAACATGCATCAAATTTAACATTCTTGATTTGAATATTAATGCTAAATAACTTTGTATGCTCCTTTCATCCTTGTGCCTAATATGGAAACTAAACTTCTTTGTAGCACAAGATAATTTAGAATCAACATCTGAACTATAATCCAATCTTTTTCACCTTTATTGTTCCACAAGGATGCGTTCTTGGGGCTTTAGGGGATGTCCTTGAAACAATTTTGGGCTAAAATTTGCTTGTATTAACAAAGGAAAAGATTACAATATATAGAGAAGGTAGATCACTGTAGACATTTAAGATGTCTAACTACCTCACCTACTAACTATTGTAGCAACAGTATAGTATTGACCATTAACAATAGAGAATACTTATTCTAACATAGGGGATGTCCTCAATATCTTAGACTTGGAGGGTATGCCCGCCTTTTCCAAAATTGGACAACTTG
This sequence comes from Sequoia sempervirens, assembly GCA_007258455.2. Taxonomy (NCBI): domain Eukaryota; kingdom Viridiplantae; phylum Streptophyta; class Pinopsida; order Cupressales; family Cupressaceae; genus Sequoia; species Sequoia sempervirens. The sequence goes on from VDFB02365571.1 coordinate 40,384, forward strand.
CTCTATTAGGTGCATAAACATAGAAAAAGTTAATTTTTAGGGAATAAATGCTAAAAAGGCCCAAAAAGTTAAAAGGGGGAGGATTGTCTTGGAAAATTCATGATATTGCATTTACTTTTTCAAGAATTTAACTGCTTTTAGTTTTTCTTTTCAAATATCCCTCACCTTGCCTTACCCTTGCTGTCCTTGAAATTCGGCAGAATTTTTTCCATCCCTGAAATCATGTCCCAAGTCCCCATGTTCCCGCACATCGATAGCTTGGAGAAGCATTGCGTTTCTTACCCTTTCCTATGTGGATGCTTTTCTGGATGTAACTTTGAGTAGTTTTCCTTTGTATGACTGTTGATATCACAATGATTGGAATATCTTGTAGGTTTTGAACTCTTGGCATTGACCTTCTTGGTCTTGGCTGCTCCTCGTGCCTTTAGAGAGGAAGGTTGGCCATTTACCTCAAGGTAGTAAGCTAGCAAGAATACCTCAATAATGTCCTTGCGTTTGAAGAGAAATACGGGTCTCCGAAATGGCTATGAAGGCTTTTGATGAATTTCATAAAGAAATTCAAATCTCACAAGTCTATTCCTACACACTTTGTCCTTTTTGTTTCAAAAATCCCAACTCCTTAGATTTTCCTATCTATGACATATTCAATAAAATTGTTTCTAAATCAATTTAAAAGTTGCTCCCATGAACTAATTGGAGTTTGTTTTCTCAATGCCAAGGAATGTAAAAGACTTTCAAACCAATCTTGTGTTACTTGCACTTGTTACTTTCAAACCATCTTCTGTAAGCTTTGTCTTGTAGATCTATATGCAACCAACAATATTTACTCCCTTGGGATGAGGAACAAGCTCCCAAGTATTGTTCTTTATGAGAGCTCCATATTCTAATTTCATTGGTTTGGCAATACTATAAAAACATGTCTCTATGACATGCATATTGTTACGACTCCTAATGCAATTTTGTTACCGTGAAATTTAATTGTACATTTTGTGTAAAATTTGCACTTTTTCCAACTCATTTTGACAAATTAAAATTGTCTTTAATGAAGCTTGTATGCCATGGAGTTTGAGGAAGTTGCTTCTTGAAAGGTTTGATAGACGTTGATATTTCACACTCCTCTGTAACAACTTTACTTAAACACAAATAGGAATCCAATGAAACATATCTCATCATCACTGTATTCCACATAATGAATACCATTTAATGTCTTCCTCAAATTATCAGCAAATGGACAAGGGATTAGCAATGAAAGGTTATATAAGGTTTGTAACCTTTGTGACATTTAGACTAAAACATCCAATAGGAATCTCTGCACTATGTTAAAATAAATCTGAACCACTTTGCCTAGTTCGTCTTTGGATGCCTTCAACACTTTACATATTTTTCTCTCTCATAGGCTTAACATCAATTAAAAGAGCACCACATTCTCCACATTCAACTGCTATTTTGAATTTCTGTAGATATTAATGGAAACTATTATGTCATAGAGAAAAAAATGAGTTGAAATGATCTAAATACTTTATATGTTGAATTGCTTAAGCTAAAATTCTAACATGTCTGTTAACAAAGAAAAATGTTGTTTCGTGTAAGTGGTGGTTCACTTTTAGGGAAGTTGGAGCTATTGCTTGGACAATTGATTGGATTGAACATATAAACACTGTTCTTTTAGGTTTTGCATGATTAATAGCTATATTGTTGTGATTGGAATTACTGAATAGGCAATGCCTATTTTTTTTATCATATGATTTTTCTTGTAAGCAATAGGTATCCCCTTGTTTGGTGAGGTTCTACCAAAGCATTGGCTATCATAATGTCTTTCAATAGGGCACCACATTAATAGTTATAATGGGATCATATTAACTATCACTAACTATCGCCATAGTGATAGTTATATTATTGTCCTCTAAGCTATCCCTATTAGATTGCTATTTGAATGGTGTAGATATGGGTGAAATGCCACCAATGTTTGCTATTTGGAGATCAATAGCTATGCTACACATGGGCAAACAAATGAAAGGAGTGGAATAGTATCTTATTGTATGGTTTTTGACTTCAATGGCAGTAGTTGTCTAGTTCAGTACATTGTAATCACTAATACTCGTCGTCTTGCGAGGCATTGCCTCAACAATAGCTATCTTACAATCCAATGAAGTATATTCTATCCCATACCTGCAATCTTATTGCCCTTCAAGATATCGCCTAGGCAATAGCTATTTTATGTCATTTGAGGTTTAGGTGATAGCTATCTTGAAGTGTATTAAAATAGAAGTGGTGGTAAGGTGGCTTCATGAATGTTGCTTTACATTTTTTGGAGAGGTGGTCCCCTTTACATTTAGTTTCTTTAATTTGGCTTGAGAGTTTTGGTGTCAAAAGTTTCAGCCTAGACAAGAGGCAGTTGTTGGTAGTTATTGTTTTCAAACATATAGCTAGTTTTTTCCTAATCTCTATGAAATGGAGATAACCTTTTTGGGCTGTATTTTGAACAATAGTTTGAAGATAATCTTTGTTATTTAAACTGGTTAGATCAAGCAAGTGATAAAGGAGGTCCTTTGCTTAGAATGTTTGAAAGCTATTGTAACTTTGGATAATACCTTTGATGAAATTGATATGTGTTGAGCAATACATGCTTGATGAAAAATGGATTAGGTCTTCCATGATTTTTGTCAAATCATGAAGAATAGATTCCACATCTTTGAGAGTGGCAGCACACTACTTGAGTGTCTTAGGACAACTTGTTCCTAATTCAAGTTAAAATAAATTGTGTTTCACCTTGGGTAGACTCGAGAATGCCCCTCCTAAAAATAAGGAAGCTATGGGTAATTGTCCTTCGAAGGGAGAGGAAGAAAAATAATTCTAGAAGCATCCGTGGAAGAGGGAGGAACATCCTGCAAAGAAAGAAGATTAGAATGAGGTCTAGATGATGTGGAAGCAATATTTTCGTTGAAAACAATATCATGCTCAATCATCATATTCTTAGATTTGGGGTTGTAGAGTTGGTATGATTTTGATTATTCATTATATCCAATCATGATGCATTTTTGCCTTTTGGGCTCCAATTTGTGGCGAATCATCATGATTATGAGCCCAAGCCTTGCATTTGAACACACAAAGGTAATAAATATTTGGTTAAAAATTGGCAAGGGCTTCATAAGGAGCATTATCATTAAGATCTTAAGTGCCAGATTGGTTGATGATATAATTGACATACACAACTAATTTTGCCTGGAAATTAAGACCTATCCTCTTAGAATGAATCATAAAACAAGCCATATCCGTGGTGACCTGATTCTTTTGTTTTGCTACCTCATTCTCTTGTGGAGTTTAGGGGATTATTCACTACCATTTGATGCCATGATCTATTAGATACCTTTGAAATTATTTGCCAACATGCTTACCTTCTTAAGTTGAACAAAGACACTTGATCCATTGGTCATATTGGTTTTTCTCAATGCATGCTTTGAACTCCTTAAACTTGAGGAAGGCTTCATCCTTGTGCATGATGTAGAAGATCTATAGAACATTGGAAAAATCATTAGCGAAAGTGATGTAGTATTTGGACCCACCTAATGATGGTTTCTTCATGTGTTCACATTTTTATATGAATGAACTCCAAAGGTTGCAACAAATGATTGGTAGCTTTTTTTTTCCAAAGCTCCTCTTGATGATGTTTCCTAAACATACAACCTTCACATGCACCACTAGGAGGGCATACAAAGGGAAATCCATAGACTATTCTTTTATTTACCATTTGGTGCATTCTCCCATAGTTGATATAACCCAATTGATGGTGCTAAAGAGTGTTGATATCATTTTCCTTAGCAACCAAAGTAATAGATGAAGGGTTGAAGATGTAGACATGGACTTCCCTATGTCATACAATTGATTTAATTCATCACAAAATCCTATAGCAATAACCTTGAATCCATTATTAATATCATTAATAACACATATATTTGGATAAAATTGCACTTTCTTATTGGTGTGAGTAACATGATAAAAAAAAAAGTAGATTTGGACCCATTTCTAGAAGATTAAGTACTTCTCTAGTATCCATGAGAGCCTTGAACGGGCCCTCCTTCATATCATTCAATACTCGTGGGTTTTGGCTTCTCATTGTGAGACTTATATGTCAAGTGGGGTCTATGGTTTTGGTGGTGGAGCTTGCAACAATTAGGATAACATTATGTCCATAGTTTCACTCATGGCTTTTGATTTCCACTTGAGATACATGTGTCTACGAGTTTAAATGGATCAACCTCTCTAGGATGTCTTCATAGTAGTTTTCTATTCCATGACCTCTGTCTTGGGATCTTGTATTCCAATATTGTTGATATCATATTTTGGGGTGATTTCAATGCCCATATAGCACGTTTAGGCACCTATTCATCACCTTATGTAGGATTAGTTATATCTTCATTAATTGGATCTTGAGGAATTTGGTTTACATAGGGCATTTTGTTGATAGGATTTCTATAGTTATAGCTTATGGGAGACACCTCTAGTTGGGCAAATCTTAGAGCATGCGCATTTTCAATGTGCTTCCTCACTTCCTCGATTTTGATAGATTGACTGATGGCGGTGGTGCAAGCACTGTAGATTATGTTCTCACTATCAAGTCCTCATCCCCCACATCTTTCTCTTCCTTAGCTCCCCCATGTTAACCATGCTGTCTTGACACTCACCCTCCATTTTGGTTCTCACCTCTCTTCCCCTCCTATCCCATACCACCTCCTAGTGTTAGACATTCTAACATACCACAATCCACTTTGATGATGATTACATCGTTGATTATGCTACTCGTCTCTCTCTTCTAATTTTTGAGTTCTATTGCCTCCCTCTTCCCACCATTGAACCCATGTATGAATTCTTGCCTCAAGCCCTCTAGGATGCTACCCTTTGATTCTTATCCCCACACTACACATTACACTAGATCCCATTTCCACCACAAATCTTTCCCTAAACTGTTGGTATGACAATGAGTGTAAATGCCTTCATTAGAGGCTTCGGTTTTCTCTTGCCCATGATCTTATCTTCATACTCACCCTCCATAGGGAATATTGTTATTTTCTTTGACATAAGAAAAGAGAGTTTCTTGCATCTAGATGATTTGCACTCCTTGTTGATCTCCACCACACCTAAGACTTTTCGACATACTCTTCTCTTGAGAAAAACCAATGTCTATTTTTGATATCACCCTTGATGCATGGGTCTCTAATACTAGTTCCCTCTATGATGTTCTTGACCATCTTGTGCTCACTATGCTCACTCTTTTTCCATCAAGAGAGCTATTTTGAAGCTTTGCACCAATAGAGTAGTTGATTGCAAAGGTCTTTGAGCCGAATTCATGAGCCGAATTCATGAAATATGATATGGATTAACTTGCCTTTCCCCTTGCCATGTTCTTTAGTGAGGTGTTGTGTTAAGGTTCTCGTTAGTCATGGTCCCAAGTTCCAACACATCATTCACCTTATTCATAAGTCTAGGGATCTCTTTGTTCTTGACAATTATGAGACTGGTATGATTGGGCATACTTTTGCCAAACTTTATGCCATAGTATTCGGCATACAACTATTAGGGTACTCGGAAAGGAATAATATCAGAGCTGAGGGGTAGGTAGGATTTAGGAAGGATTTCCGGAGTATTAAGCATATCTTTACACTCTATGCTATTATTGAGGAGGCTCGTCATAGATTTTCTAAAATCTTTTTTTGGTTTGTTGACTTTTGAAAGGCCTTTGACTCAATTCCAAGATACCTGCTTTTACAAAAGTTGAGAGATATTAAAATCCTAAATTTTTTGAATTGGGATTAAGGGTGGCCTCTCTTTCCAATCCTATTCAACACTTACATTGACAAGTTAGTAGGAAATCTTTGATGGCATACCCATTTAGATGATGATTGTATTTTACATGAGGTCGTTATAGCTACTCTTCATTTTGCTGATGATGTTGTCCTATCACACTCAACTAAGGGCTTATAGTGACAACTCAATGCCCTTGCTCATTTCTATGAACTTCAATAGCTTGTGATCAACCTTAGTGAATCTATGGTCATGTTTTTCAATATCTCCAAGTTCTCTCTCTCAAGATTCTAGTTTTTGTACAAAGGAAAACTTCTAGGTATTACATTGGCCTAGACATACTTGGGGGTCTAGTTTTCTTTCCCATCCTTGAGAATGAAGTCTTCCTCTCACTTATGCCTTTGGAAGGGGTATGCCTCTCTTTTGTCTTGGAATGTTATTATGTCTAGACTGACTTCCAGGACATCCCCTCCAAATTACACCTTTTTGATACAATCATCAAACTTAAAACTTCATATGGTTCAAAGGTTAGGGGACCTAGCTTGGATGCTATTGAATGAGCCCATATTGAGGGTCCAAACTCTCATGTTGCAGCACATGATTTGTTGCAATGGATAGTTGCATAATGCATTGTCCAAGCTAGATTTGTTGCCCTAATGCTATGCCTTGAGACCGTCTTCAAGCTTACTTTGTACATCCACAAGCTCCTATCCACAAGGGCCTTAGCTTTTGGTCATAAGAGGTATTCATTTTAGCACTTTGCTCCTTTGAGGGGATGGCTTCACTTGTCCTCACTACTTCTCTGGTCCCTATTGCACCTTAGTACTATTTGTATTTGGAGACCAAGTTGCTTCTTCCTTCTATTGGCATCTTTGTTGATAGGCTAGCCTCTTTAATGTATTCCTTGGATGCCACCCTCACTTCCTTGGACATCATCATTAGAAATTTAGAAGTGCTAGAGAGGAAATTTATAGATAGTATATTGTGACCCCTTTAGCCTCCCCTTGTGAACCGCTCAACCCCAAGTTGGCTTTCTATGCTCAAACTTTCTTGTAGATGGTGGATGGTTTTATTCATTGCTCTCACTATCTCCAATGTAATTGGTACCATGGCCTGAGGTTTTCCCTTGGTCAATTGAGAGTGTACTCTCACTAGTTTTGGTTTGAAATTGATCATCCCATTCTTTATTAGGATTGGATCTATTGTCTATTCTTTCTCTAGAAGGTAGAGATTGGGGAACACTTCATTTTGCCCCATTTACTATGAGATTTGAGAAAGATTTCGTCGCCTCTATAGGGACTTAGGCAATAGTCTATCTACTTCAAATTTTAAGACCAAATTTTCCTAGCCCTTTTTTTTTCATGAGGCCATCACACTTCATTGTAGATGCCTACAAGGGGGGCAGTCTAGGGGCTCTAGAGCCCCCATCTAATCACCTCTTTTTTGCAAACCACCTAGGCAACACACAATACCCTTAGACAACAAGCAACACAAAATGGCCATTGGATACCAATACTTAACATATCAAAGTTGATAGATTAGTTAGATGGTGCTTCTCTCAATACACCATTACCACTCACATTATTAGATTCCCTAGCTTACTCTCCCTTGTATCATGGCTTCGCTTCTTGCCATCAAAATGATTCAGACCCATTTTGGCAACATGGTTCTACTACTTGCTGCCCTTAGACCACAAGGGTAGACTCATTATGAGCTTCTTTTCTGCTATGGGAGCGACGTTGTCCTTGGATGTTATGTGAGTTTATAGTGCTTTTATTTTGCCTAGGCTATCCTAGTGTGACTTTTTGATCTTAGATGCTTCCTAGCGAGAATTATTTCTCATAGTGACTAACAATGGCTTAGACGACAACTTCATTTCATATGCAATCAGGGATATTTGATGGGATTTTCTTCTAGTCTTCAAACAACACATGCTTTTGGGGCTCTTGTTTGCCTTTTTATTGCTATCTGTATTTCTATTTGTTAGTGGCACACTACTTTAGTTTATCATAAGCACTTAATTATTTTGATTCTTGGGTTCTCTCTTCCTAAAACTTTCTTTTGTTAACTATTGTAACATAGTCCCATTGACCTACTTTTGGTCATTTGTGGACATTAATACAATTTCTTTCTTTCTAGTTCAAACTTTTTCAACAAAGGCTTCACCACTTCTAGAAGTTACAAGACTTAAATAATTTCCAATATTCATTGATTCACCTTGATGAATATCAAAATAGTTTACAAAAGCTCCTTTTGACAAGACATATGTTGATTGGCTCTTAAGTTAATCAACTATTCCATAAGTGAGCAAGAAGGATGTACAAATTTTCATGGATCACCTTGGAGTCAAACCAAGGACCTCCTATTTTCTGCTGGGGTGCTATACCAGTGACCTACTGGCCCCCTTGGTGACTGGTCCATCTTTGGTTTGGGTGTGACTCATTTTCCAACAGGCCCCCCTCTCTGCCCTCTGCCCCCCTCCCCTTGAGCCATACCCTCCCCTTGAGCCATATTATACATGCTCAAGGATCTTAACTTGGCTTGGCTGTGTTGACTCAGGTTTTGATGCAATGTTAAACTTTGTATGGACTGGCTATGAGTTGAACCTAGGACCTCTCATTTGCTGCTGGGGTCCTCTAACACTGTGCTAATGACCCTCTTGGTGACCAGTCCATCTTTGGTTTGGGTATGGCTCATTTTCCAACAAAGGAGAGGAAGCACCAAGAGCAAGTTGCAAAGTAACATAACCTTTGTGGGAAAAGAGGAACTTATTTTCTGTATTTTCTGAGAAAGTTCTTCGAGATCCTGAGTCCAAGAACAACAATCTATGTGCTTATTGCCAAATATTCCACAACAATCATGGTTTTTCTTTGAGAAAATGAGACATCTTTTTGTTGCTAATTCTGTTGTTGAGAAATATGTCATCTCTTTGATTGGATAAATTATGAGTTGCCAAAATTCTATAGATAGGCTTGAAACTGGGTGAGAGTTTGACAGACTTGTTAAAAATTAGTCTCATTTGGTTTGTCAATGAAAAGCTGACACAAATGGAAGTTGCAATGAAGATCTCAAACTCGGAAGAAAGGTTGCTGAAGAGAATAATTATATACTCTTAATCTGTCTTGTTTTTCCCTCCAACAACTCATATATTGGCACAAATGTGATTGAAATGATAAAGATACTCTTGAACACTATTGAAGCCATCTAGTTTGAGAGTGCAAAAGTTAGTTTCTAAATGATTAATGTGAGATGTGTTGCTTTATTTGAACAAATCCTTGTATTTGTGCCAAAGGACAGCAGGATTGCTCTGTTCAATGCAGTAACATTTGAGTCTTTCTTTTACTGGAAGAGTGATAATGCCATGGATCCTTTTCATGGCTTGCCTTGCTCTATTATTTTGATTCAGGTGTATCTTTTGGTGGTAAATCGTGTTAGTGATGTACATCTAAAATCCTTGGCTTAAGGAAAGCTTCAAGTTGGATCATCTACAAGGCATAGTTTGTGCCCTGAAGCTTTTCAATATTGAAATAGGAATCCATTATAGAAATTTGAAAAGAACTTTCAAAATAGAGAAATGTATTGTACAAATCTTTTGGTTCAATTGTATTGTGTGGTGTAAGTTGTAATAGTGTCCTTGTAGGCAATCTGCTCCTTGGACTCCAGATTTCTGATGATCTTATTTGTAATATGGGGCAGAGAGAATGGGGGAGTATGTAGATAAATCACCTTTGACAAAACTGTGACCGGATGATTTCAAATGTAGTTGGCCTCAAATTCAAATACTCAAAGAACATACCCCAAATGACCAAAATGAATTTTCTTTAGATATCTGCAAATGTAAAGAACCAGAAAAATTCCAAAAACTGCAGTTTGTAGACCAAATTTATCAAAAACAGAAAATCTGAGTAACTCAATAGAAAATAATCTATGTTCCATGGTGTTTCTGGGACAGGGATGGCGGGACAGTAGGGGATGTGTTTGCAGAGAGAGAGAGAGAGAGAGAGAGAGAGAGAGAGTAATCTCTACAAGTTAATAACACCAGTATAACAGCAGCAATATAACATGACAATGTTAAAATGATGTTGGATGACGTCTATAAGAGCCTGCATGCCAACCACATTCCAAAAAGAAATTGTTTGTTTGTACTTCTCACACAATACCACACTGTACCAGACCATGGCAAATGTACCTTTAATTTCTTTTGCACTCTAAGACCATATGAAGAATTTTGAATTTTGATACTTTTTTGAACAATGAAACATTGAAATAAGAAATCCAAATTATCTCAGTTAATATTAATTGTTATATAACCTATATCATTAACTATGAATCTGAATCATGATATATTTATTGCTGTTATACTACAGTTGTTGCTGTCACTGCTATCATAATTAATTTAATTGTTGTTGTATTGCTCTTTATAGTGCTGTCATGATATATTTATTGCTGCTGTTATAATGCTGTCATGATATATTTAACAGTCTTTTTTTAAATGTTATGAATGATTATTTTTAAAAACATTATTAAAAATTGTTTTTCAACAGGGGACGCCTGGCTGTCCCCAGGACGGTTAGGGGATGTCTTGAGATGTACTTAGCCGCCTTGGGGATGACCAGTCGTCTCCTATGTGTTTCCTACCATCCCAGATTTTGGGGACGTGTTTCGAGACATTTCCGCAGTTTGTTGATTTGGGGGGCCAGCTAGGGGACGTCCCCTAACATCCCCCCACCCCCAAAATGCCTTAGGGGATGGGGATGGGGACGGGGGTTTGAGGGGTGGGCACATGTCCCCATGTAACAAAGATAATAATCATAGAAAGCTGAAAGTTGGAATATAGCTCCCTTATGTGAATCCCTGCTTTGAAAAAATAGCTCCCTTATGTGAATCGTTGCTTTGGAAAAATCACCAGAACATGTGCAGTGGTATGCAAGATATGTGTGAATCTTGAAAATTAGGGTTTCCTAGGAAAACACTATTGGGATGCCTTGAAAGAAAGTCCCACCTTCTTTTATACCATGTAGAAATTAGCAGGTATGCTACCTTAGGAAAAAGAGACTAAGCTTTAACAAGACAATAACAATTAAACAGGAGACAAAAACATATGATGGTGCCCATAGGCAATAATACTTTTGATAAAAACAATGGGATTGGATGTGCATGTTTACATGTAATGTACCCTTTTTCCAAGTGATCATCTAGCGGAGTTCACTAGAGTACTATATTCCCATAAGCTAAGGTGGAAAAATTGAGGGAATAATTTAACTAATTAAATATTAAATTGTCCTAAGTCACTTTTGGAACATTTATATTTAATTAATTGGTTTTGTTATTAAAGTGGCTTTTAATAAATGTATTGATAAGTTATTAAATAAAGTCGCTTTGGGAAAAGCTAAATATAATAAAAAATAAAAGGTGGTGAAGGAAAATTAATTATCATATTTTGGAAAAATATTATCAGGAGAATTTGGAGAGCTTAGTTTACAGGTTCAAGAAACTTGAGAACGAAAACCAACCCTTAGGATTCTTGGTGGATTTGACAAAAACTCATTACCATCTCTAGGTGGATCCAGAATTCACAGTGTGGTTCATCAATCAGTTCAAAAGGTTTATTTGGAATTTGTGAAGTCTTTGTAAAGATAAATTTCATAATATTATCAAATCAATTGCAGGGAAAATCTGAGTTTGAAATATCGAGGACGTGTGTTGGAAACTTGGTCGCCATACATTGAAATTGCATCTATGATAAGTACGATTTGATATTGGAAGAAGACATGGGCTCTAGCTTGTATTTCATGGGAATCTCCCTGGCTGGCGTGAAGAGGCTCAAGCAAATCAATATTAGCAAATACTCAGATTGGAGTGGTGTCATTCCGCGACCCTTACTACGCATAGGTATATATATTAAAGGTGTTTCATTTGCAGTAGTTGTGGAATTGTTATAGCAGGCTGCTTGACCAAGTGCCAGCATTCCATTTTAGATCCACAGTGTGGTAATAAGAGGCAGATTTAAGGCACAGAGATTTTATTGTGAGGGTCACAAGACTTAACATGGTTGGCGGAAAAGCTTGGAGGATTGGCAGCTGAGTGGCGTGGGTTTTATTGGAGCAGGTTGATAGGTAACATGGAGGTATTGGGCGCCATAATCAGACTGGCATAGCTTTATGAAGGTCATGAGTAGCAGCAAGGAGTGGTGTTGGAGTGGGAGTGCATGCTGGTCACCTGGAAGTGATTTCCTCATGAATCATTAATTCTACTATGCATATATCTGCTAATAGCCAGGTCAGAATGCAAGTCTTTTATAGTATATACCTTTGGAATTGCAGATAACAGTTTGTAAGTTTACTATTTGATATGAATCAGTTTATGGATGAATGGAAAATGTTTGGTATAATGTCTAGACACTTTATAAACTAAAAAAAATTATCTTAGGCAAAAAGCATTCCAAACCCATAGATAAACCATTATAAACAATTGCAATTTGGAAACTATTTTCCAACTGTTTGACAAAATGCTCGAATATCAAAATTGGTAAATCGGCAACAAATTTGGTAGAAAGAATTGGTTCAGCTCATTACATTACACGTCCAATATACATATGAAAGGAAGTTGACCTAACATTTACCCATAGGAAGCTGCCCTAAATAACGCATTTCACCTATAATACATAAAATAAAAACTAAGAGGTCCTAGACCAGATTAGAAACTAAAACACTTGGACCATCTTAGGAAAAATGAACAAAATAAAAAAATTAGGTTTTGGCAGCATAGGATAGTTAAGAGGAATAAATTTATTTTATTTATTATTGAATGTGGACTTATCCTACTGATTCTAAGGGAATCTGCTAAACTAGTACAAGTTCCTGCAATGGAATATATAAATATGAACACAACTGGGGTCCCAGCAGAGGGAATTGCAAGTTTGGATTCTGATTAACCAATCATGTATTTTTCATCATTTGGTAGCGACTAATACTTTTGACTGTATGACTCAGCCTGCCTCAGCCAATATATAACAGTGCTCTCAGACTGTCAAGATTGAATCTACAATAAAGTAAAAAATTGTGTAATAGAATATCTTAAAAGAGCAACACCTTGTGCTACCTCCTCAACACCATGCTTGCCCATGTTATGTGTAGTTACAGTGGATACTCCCACATCAACTCTTGTGTATTCACATTATGTACATGTTGATCAAATGCATGCACTACACATGTCACCTAGAAACTGCAAAATATGGATGGTGTGTAGGAATAGCACTTGGAGTGGGTGAAGTGTCCATCTTATTGTGAATGTATATCAATCTCCCCATTTGTGGTGGAATCATCAATTTGGCTTGTGAGCTTACTACTTGTGCATCATCCTGCTCTCTTCATCTTGTATAGAGGTTATCAAGAAGAATACTCTTCTATTTATGGTCTGATCTTGGTTTTCTTTCTTGCACGGAAACACATTCAAGGGCCTTTGCAATTAATAAGTCAGAAAATTGAAAAACTGAAGGGCTATCTGAACCCATGTTTCATTTTACCTCTGATTGTTTTGGAATAAAAGGCCTCTGTATGTATAGTCATGTTGAAGTTGCAATTCTACTCATGCAAAGCATTTGGGAGGACACTTAAATTTTTGGAAAAAGAATTTGTTTCCAGCTATACACCTTTACCTTATTATTCAGAACAACCAAATGGTAACATAATACATTCTGCCGAACTCTCTGATTTAGCTAGTAATTTAGAAGTGATCTCTAATTATATTTCTGCTTATTTTTATTTTCTCTCATTCATCTATTCAACCTCACTTTGCATTGAACTAACTAGTTTTGTCATACAGTGAGAGCAGTCTGAAAATCTATGAGTTGGTGCCTTGTATGATCCATGCTATCATAGCATCCAAATCATGTTGTTTAAATATACAACATTTAAGTATCACTTGTTCAATACCAAGTTGCCTCCATTGTGCAGGTGAAAGAACTAGCAGATAAAGCACGGACTGGAAAACTAGCACCTAGTGAATTTCAAGGTGGAACTTTCAGGCAAGTGTAGCTTTAATTAGTGAAGCCTTTTGAAATAATTTCTATTACAAGAATTGCAATATACAAATAACACTGATTGGTGGACAAGTGGTCATCCTCTGATTTCTGTATTATTCACTGCAGCATTTCTAACTTGGGAATGTTCCCTATAGACCGGTTTTGTGCGATCATCAATCCTCCACAGGTATTCCATCAATAACTGTTCTAAAGAAAAGTTGTATGCACAACTGTAGAGTTTTTGGTGTGACTGTTTGTTAACTTAGGATGGTGGATAATCAAAGTAATAAATGTAAGTTACGACATCAGATTTGCAGGAAAAGGTCATTACAAATATGTTATTAAAAATTCTGGCTTCATATATTCGGTTATGGGCATTTGAAGTTAGTCTGCGTAGAATGCATTCTATGACACATGCTTATTATTTAAGCCTGCAGAGTTCATCATAATGTGTCTGCTGTCTACGTAGTGGCATTTCAAATTTCCTGAATTTTTGTATGAAATAGACAATTGAAAAGTTTCAATCTAATGCTTTAATCTCCAGGTCTTTGTCTGGTGTTTAAAATTGATCGCATGCTGTCAAAATGTGTTATTTTCCCTTTATTAGGTTCTCATATGTCTCAATGTATTGGTTTTAGTTTGCAAGAGCAAGTAGAACATAGTTAACTTTGCTCTTATGGCCAATATTCAGGGAGTGTATGAGCCACAGGTGTTTGCTGAGGCAAAAGATAAACTTGAATGGGAAAAGGCCATGGTAATCGAACAACAGAGTCTTATGAAAAATAAGACCTGTGATCTTTCAGATCTTCCACCAGGGAAGAAACCCATTGGCTGCAAATGGGTGTACAAACTCAAGTACAAAGCTGATGGTACACTAGACAAGTACAAAGCACAGTTGGTGGCTAAAGGGTTCTTGTAGAGAGAAGATATTGATTGTGAGGAAACCTTTGCTCCTACAACAAAGATGAGCACCATCCGGTTAGTTCTAGCCATGGCAACACAATTTAGCTGGAAAGTCCACGAAATGGACATGAATAGTGCCTTCCTCAATGATGACTTAGAGGAAGAAGTGTACATGACTTAACCTCAGGGTGTTCAGGTTGTAGGAAAGGAGCATCAGGTATGCAAATTGATGAAGGCTCTTTATGGCCTGAAGCAGGCACCCGAGGCATGGTACATAAAGATTGATAGGTATTTCAATCGACATGGATTCCATTGAAGTCCTTTAGATCCAAATTTATATGTCAAAAGCATAGGCAATGAAATCATCTTTCTAGTCATTTATGTGGATGATATCATCATTATAAGTAGTGAGGCAAGTGCTATTGAACAAATCAAATTTGTTATTAGTAAAGCTTTTGACATTACAGACTTAGGCTTCCTACATTATTGCCTAGGTGTAGAGGTTTGGCAGATAGATGGTGGTATTTTTATTTCTTACTCTAAATATGCCTAGAGTTTGCTAGACAAGTTTAGAATGACAAATTGCAAAATCTCGTCTACACCTATGGAGAAAGGGCTGAAGCATTCAGCCAAAGCCGACTCAAAAGTGATCAATGAGTCAACATTCAGACAACTGGTGGGCAGCCTTATCTATCTTGCAACCACTAGACCTAATTTGAGTTATGTTGTGAGTTAATTTCCCATTTTATGACAGCCCCAAAAGTAGAACATTGGGTTGTAGCGAAGCAGGTATTGAGATATGTGAAAGGGACACTTGATTTTGGCATTCTATATAGCAGAAGCAAAGATTTGAGGCTGGTTGGGTTCATAGATTTTGATTGGGTAGGTTCTATTGATGACAAGAAGTCCACTTCCAGATATGTTTTTAGTCTTGATACGAGTGTAGTCACATTGACTAGTGAGAAGCAGTAGGCAATAGCTCTTTCCTTGACAAAAGTAGAGTATTGGGAAATAGTCAAAGCATCATGTGAGGCAATATGGCTTTAGAGGATGTTTTCAAACACGCAAATGTCTCAAGTAGGGCCTTCACCCTTCACCTTTGTGGATAAGATATTTGCCATCTTTATCCTCTGTGGATAAGATATTCGTAATCCTATATAAGGATGCTTTTGCTCCTTATTTCTATATAGATTTTTATGCAATCTTGGTTAACTTTCTGTGTGCTGTTTTTGTAATAGCCATGACCTCCTCGTCAACCTTAAATGTATCATAGAAGTAGAATTTTGGGTTCAAGTAGTAGGCCAAGGCATGTATTGGTTGGTGGAGTCGGTTTGTCCATCTGCAATCAATGATGCAACAAACGATTTCATATACTTTTTTGTTTCCACCATAGTAATGCAAAATGGCCTCTTTGGCCTTATCCATGGCCTCATAGAGGAAACCCATCAACATGACATCCCCATCCACCATACAAAGAACCTTGACCAAAGGTTCTGTCACCTAAAAAATTAATAACAAATTTGAAATTATTACAAAATTAACCCCTAAAAAAATGGCAAATAGATAATTGTATAAAGTTAATGTTTGTATTTGTTACTTACCTTGATTAATTCCTCTCCATTTTTGATGAATAAGTCATCAAAAATTGTTCTTGTAGTCTTGTCCCCTTCAACTTTTTTGGAAAATAGAGACTCCAACTAACCATCAAACACAACTTTTTCTTGAGATAAGGAATTGCAGCAAGAATGCTTTGCAAAGTGAGGAAGGGGCTAGCAAGTTGTGTCACTCTTGATCGCACAAGCTCCTTGCCATTTGTGTGCTTTCTCATCAAAGAAAGAACTCATCTACGGTCATAGATAAATTTGGTAACCTATTTAGCATCTTCAACCACACTTTTGACCCATCCAATCTTACCAATGTCCTCTAACAACAAATCTAGGCAATGTGCAGCATAAGGGGTCCAATAAATAGTAGGATGCCTCTCCATAATAATCTCCTTGCGGCTACATATGTTGTTACGTTGTTTGTGATAAGTTGGACAATGTTCTTAACCCCAACCTCTTGGAGCACCCCGTCCAATAGATTGTACAAATTCTCAATATTTTTGATTTCATGCAAGTAATCTGTGATGTAAGACCCCTTGATTTTTTATTTTTGTGTTTTCTGACTGCTGATTGTGTTTGTTTGAAAGATATTTTTTGCATTGAGTTTCATATGCCATTCATTTTGAGCTTGCAATAAAGTAAATAATGGAAAGTCCAGAAAATAGAGGAAAACACACTAGGAAAGAGAGCTTTCAGATCATTAAATATTCAGTTTTCAATGACAGAGATTTTCAGACTTACATAAAAGTATATCAGATTTCTGGAAATACTTTTCAGACCTGGAAATAGAGTGCCACAGCCAAATGAGGTATTCTTTAAGAAATAACATTCACCACAGTGATCAAACCAGTGTTCTCCTTGCAATCACCAAGTAAATTGCACTGTTTTCAGACCCAAATGAAGACCCAGATCTACCTATACAGCAGCAGGAACAAATCTGTAAATGACCTCAAACTGGGTGCCTTGCAAAAGGGCGATTTGCTCTGTAAAATCTGTTCTTGCTCTGAAAATTCAAGTGAGTATATGAACTGGGGCGCCTTGACTAGGAGAATGCAAAAAACCAATACCCACCTTGGAGAACCCAGCAGAAAATGAGATATGAATCAAAACCAGGTTAAGACCCAGTCAAACTATGCTCAGAAAATACTGAAAATCATCACCAAATTCACTCCAATCCACACCAAAACGAAGCAACGCTTCCATAAGCCAAAATACCACTGATCAACATCAGAAATACTCAAAAATCTTCATTCTAAATGATTGAAACTGCAACAATGAAGCTCAGAATGTGATCCTTGGATGGAACCACGCCACCACTGGTTAGGGCAGGTCTTGCACTACTAAAATGAGCTCTCAATGCCTGGGGTTTTCGTCTTTAACACTTGTTCTCAGACCTCTGGAAGAAATCCAGTAGCATCTCCTTATGCAACCAAAATCAACATACTCAAATGAGGCCTCCAAAAGAAGTTTTAAAAGACTCAACATCAAATTAGGGTGACCAGCAATGAGGAAACCCTAAAACCTTTCCTTAGCTTTTGATTTTACTTTAATTTTTAAACTCAACTTCAGCCTTGGGCGTCCACCTCTTAGTTAGCCATCAAATACACTTTTGTTGCTTTTTAAAACAACTTTAAGTCATTCATTAGGTGCCATGGTACTTTATATGTCCCCTCCAACCCTCAACTTAAAATAATAAAGTAATTTTATTTTAATTCAGTTCTAGGAGAGGAAAAACAAATATTTAAATATTCCAACCTTAGCAACCAAAAGCTACAACTGAAATAATGTTGTTGAGAGTAGCCTGATCGTGTCCAACTTCTAAAAATAAACTTACTAGTACAAACATCAAAGACAGAAGCTGGAAAATAACTGATATGCCAATGAGCTCACTGTAGACAGTAAGCACTAGACTGCTCCCCTACTAAAAATAGAAAGTTCCCCTGAACTCCGAAAAACCCAACATAAAGAATTGGAACTGAGTTCCCTTACCAGAACCGTTTAGTCTACAGGAACTCTAGAATAGCCTAAAGGTCATATGCACTGCTTAGAGGCTAGGAGGGGACATTACAACATCAACAGACTTCAAGAACACCAATGTGCCATTAGAAGCCACTAGAAGGTTAAGGAGAGTCCTATTCTGTCCATCTATCCATTCATTTGATAAGATGCTGCAACCTTTTTTCTTCCATATTTTCTTTTGGTCATCAGCCACAAGTCGTGTATTTTTTATGACTTCCTCTAGTAATGACCCACTCAATTTTCTTTCTGTTGGAGTCTTAAACCCCTCACCAACAATTGTTAATGCATTCACAACCCTTTGAAATGGGCTGTTTGCCACATTGAAGGGTAAGTTATTTTGGTACCAAAAATTTGTCAGTGCCATCTTAGACTCATGATGTTTTTCCTTTTTCCAAGTAGTACCTTCAAGTGAGGGTTGTGCTCCTCGAATATTGCGTGGGATAAATTTTTTTGGTGATGATTAAGGATTATGGCTAGAAGTAGAAATAGAACCCTTAGGACTTACACCAATAGAGGAATGTGGATGACAAATGCTTGGAGTTGGGGTAATAAAGGAATCTGTAGATACATTTTGATTCCTCACTGCTGCTCTTGCTTCCTTTGTCTTTTGCTTTTCCATTTTTTTCATTTTAAACTCAGCAAGTAGGGCATTCATCTCTCTTGTAACCTCTTCAGACACCTCAAGGCATGTCTTCACATTTTGTTTGGGTATTTTAGCAAGGTGGTATTTTAATCTATTAGTTTCTCTTGTCATAGGCTGCTTGCATTCATTGCAATTGATTTGGCCTTTGATAGCTCCTAGTGTCCCATACTTCCATGTAGGATCTTTTCTACCACTCATTTGTGTTGAACTTGACATTGTTGTTTTCTAAAACTCTGGTGTGATAGGTATTTCTACTCTGGCAAGGCAAAAACAATATAGAGCTGTAAGTCGATATTCCAATCATTGAACTTAGTAGAGTCATCATATTCAGAGGCCATCGGCTCTTTGATACTGTGTTAACATTACAAGCTATATCAGTATTTGGAATTTTGAATCATAATTTCTGATTATCTAGAATTGCATTGGTAATTACGATCTGAGTTTTTAAACTTGCTGAGTATTTATGTTTGCTGTGAGCATGCTGGTGGAATTAGGTAAGTAAAATAAAACCTAGTCTTCATTCCTGGGTTATTGCATTTTTCAGATTCTTTCAAAGTTACAAACACTGAGGGAGTTTTTGTTTTTCTTTGATATTATGTTTGCATTTGCAGCTGCATTTCTAGTTTAATAAAAAGAAACAATATGTGCAATGATGAGGATAGTGTAGGTGAAAAGGTTTAGATTCAGCAAAGGCCATAGAGATACTAGGGGTTGTTCTAGGTGTGGGAGTGTTGTAGGAGTTGTTAGTATAAATAAATTATTAGAAATAAAGACAAAAAAAATTAGGGGGAGTAGAGGTTGGTTAGGTGAATTTTGCAACACAGATTATGGGGTAGCCATACAAGCGTTTACACTTCATAGTCATCTTTTGTGCATAAGTAGACAAGAGTTAAAATGATGTGAAAAAATAATGTTAGTTAAGAAAACCAAGGCGTCTAGGTTGGGTGAGACAAGAAATAAGGGATTACTAGTAAAAACAATGCAATCTTGTATGGCATTCCCTACCCAAATCATAGATGTTGAGACTCAAAGGGGAGAGGGTCTATTAAAGGAAAGAGATGGGCTATTAGTATCACAAGGATATTCAATATGCAATCATGAGAAGTGGTAGATTCTTTAGTTGCCAAACTTTCTTAGCCCATGCCATCCCATTTGATGTTGCACGTTCTCTATACTTCAAATAAATGTTGAAAGATACAATTGCCATTGGTCTCTCATATACTCCTTGTGAAGAACATAAACTATGCATTAGTCTCCTTGATAGAGAGTATTCCAAGGTGAGTGTGGTGGACCACACAAGACAAACTTGGATGAAGACGTGGTGCTCTATTATCATGGATGGGTGGACTGATATTAGACATCAACCACTCATCAATGTCATTGTTTTGATTAAGGGGGAAAAACAGGGTTTGAATGGACCCGAAACCATTAACAAGCAGGTTTTGATGGGGACCTGAAACCCACACAAAGAGGAAACAACTGCATAAAAATAAAACACAGCTAACTAGCAACACACCAACAACAGATAACCAACATAACAACAAGACTACCCAAATCTACAAGGAACAAATAAGGTTTTAATGGGAACCTAAAACCCAAACCACATCCAAGTTTACTTAGGGAACTTGGACCTAGACCAGGATTAGAGGGGAGCCTGGAACCCACTTACATTCAAAAAATAGGGACCAGAGTCCCTCACATCAAACCAGGTTTTACCGGGGACCTTAAACCCACAGCCCACATAGATACCTTCAAGAACCACCAGGCATGAGGCCATCCAGCCATACCAACGAGAAGAATAAATCTCTTGCACCATCCCCACACATGAAGAGCTAAATCACACTCCACCTCAAAAGGAGTCGGCTCCCCTATATAAGAGCAAACATCATGAAGAACCCTACTACCACTGTTGTCAAACTGTAACAAGAAACAGCTGGAGCGCACACTACCTCAAAAGGTACTGTAGCAGAGACGACCAACAGCAAGGAAATCACCTCCTCAAATCCACAATCCCCAACTCTACCTCTAGAAGAGAGTGCTCCACCTCAAAAGGAGTTATCTTCAACTCAAAAGAAGACTCAGATTGAAGAAAATAGAAGAGAGCTACCCTACCAGTAGCAAGGAAATCCAAGACATCCATCAACAAATCGAGACAAAGGAACATCAAGAGAACCAAAAGGATATACCCTACAAAAACACTGAAAAAAGCAACATGGGCAGAGAAGAAGAACATGAGAAGCAGCCCATCCAACCCAACCAAGACCACCATCAGCCTTCCAATTGGAATATACTGCTCCAACACCTCCACAAAAGAAATAAACACCTCCACAAAAACATTAGAGGCACCCTTAAGGATCAAACAGAGCTAGGTCATGAGAAAGATCCAGGAAAACCCCCCAGCCAGAAGGTTAGGAATAGGAATATTCCCAGCAAACAAAGCTCCAAAGAGCAGACAGACACCCCTCAACTAGAGAAAACACTCCCAGTAGGAGAGCCAAATCACACCCACAAAGGGGTCAAACCAAGAAACCATCCCCCATTCTCTAAAGAATAACAACAACGACCAAGGGGGGAGAACCAAAAGCGGAAGAAAGGTAAAAACAACTGCTCTCACAAAAAGATTCACCATTGCACACTAGAGCAGGTCCACATCACAACCCACCGACCAACCAAGGACTAGGGAAAAAAACAAACCCAAAACCACGAGAAGCAACGAGGAAGAGAGATATAACAATGAAGCATAGCCCACCATGGGACTAGCACCACTCCAATTGGGAAGTAAAACACAGAGGAAAAAAGGAGGTAAGTGAACCACTCCACAGGGGCCTCTAAAGTATATAAATTGTTAAGCACAACACTCTCAAGGCCAACCAAACCCAAGACACACATCCAGGTCCTCTGTGTAAAAACCACACAAAAAGGAGAAGGTAGTAGATCCCCTAGAGAATAACAAAGGGAAAGAACCCACACCGAACGCCAAGCCACAGAGCCAAAAGTACAGCCAACAGGTCCCAAGCAAGCAACACCAGTAATAGGACAGACCACCAGTCCCTCCACGCACTCCCCAAAACCCAAACATAGGACGTAGTCGGACCAACATAAAACTCCGCCAGGATCGACATCCTCTCAGCCCGAGTGCTCCAAAAGAAGCCCGTCGCACCGAACACCAAGAAACACGAGACCCACCTCTGCAGGAAAACCCACAGACACACCTAGGAAACACAGCCTATGTATCCCAGACGAAATACACAGGCCATCCATCTCGCCTTCATTGTCAAACTCCTCATCGCCATCAGAGGATTTGAATTTTCCTCTTCTGCCCAGCCCACTCCGTTCGCTCGCCATTATTATGATTATATTCATCAATGTCATTTTTACATGTGCAGTTGAATTTTATTTTCTTAGAACTATTGATTATTCAAGGAAGAAAAATGATGGACACTATTAATTTCATATTTTGAAGAATGCCATGGAGGAGATTGGGGCCTCAAATGTTGTATAGGTGGTCATTGATTTAACATTTGTGTAAGTTGGCGTGATGGTGAGGGTGATTATAAGTACATTTTTTTGGTTTTTGTATTGTGTTCATGCATTGAACAACACATTAAAAAGCAAGATATATATAGATTTTCATTTGCATTCACTACACCTCACTTTCTTGTTCAAGACTTTTTCAAGGAAAGAATTCCTCAAGATTGTGGAGACTAGATATGCTACCTACTTTATTTTGTTAGAAATGATGCTTGAGATGCAAGGGCCTCTATAATTAATGATGGTTAATGTAGAGTCGGGTAGGTAGATTGCTAGAGATGAACACAGTTGAAGGAAAAAGTGTGAAGCAAAAGATCCTTGATGTAAGAAATTCATGATTTTATTATTAATTTATTAATATTTGTAACTTGTAAATTATTTTCATTTTTGTAAGAAACGTGCACTTAGTAAATTGAGTCATTTTCTTTTTGAAAATTTCTTGTAGATATGTTTGCTTCTTCACCTCACTTGTTGTGCAGGTCATTAGATATGTTGATACAAACTTTTCTAGTCTTGGAGAGATTTACAATGCATTTGATAGTATGCTTGGGTATATGAAGCAAACAATTTGTAGTAGAGATTTTGATTTAGGATTGTATGAGGAGCGTATTAGGCCAATTGTGACATAGTGGTGGAAAATATAAACACGCTACTTCATATGGCAACTTATGCTCTAAATCTTATATGTTATGCACTAAGGCCTGAGAGAGTGCCTCTTACTGATGATGAAGAGTTGAAATAAGGGTTAATGAAGACTCTTCAAAAGTTGAATAGTATTGAGGAGCCAACTTATTCAAACACAGTGTATTGGCTTTGATAATTTTTAGGATCCAACATTCAACAAATTAGAGATGAAGATAGAGCTACATGAGCTCAATCTGACCCTGTTGGATGTTGGACATGGATGCAATGGAGTTGAGGATGCTTACAACTCGTTTCTTTTCACAGGCTGCTAGTTACTTTGTTGTAGAAAGGAAATGGTCCCCCTGTCCACTGCCATCCCATCCTGGAAACTTGGTAGAACATACGTTTTTTTTCTATTTCTTTGTAAACAAGATACACATTTCTTCTATTCATGTTTTCATTATTCATTGAAAAATGTCAATAACAGAGTGTATTTGTTTACATTGGCTGTACTTTTAGGAATCTTTTCTTTATTTTTAATATTCGTAATGGGAGAATTGATTGATTTACAGGCCTGTATATTGGCTGTGGGTAGAGGGAATAAAGTGGTTGCGTGGGAAGAAGACTCTAATGGTATGCTATTTGTTAAGCAAAGATTGTTTTCTTTTATTTTCATCCCAAGATAGACATGCAGTGAGTTTAACTACATTATTATTTTCAGGGCAAGGAAAAGCATGTATTGTCACCCAAATGAGCTTGACATTATCAGCTGATAATCGAGTCTATGATGATCGTATTGGAGGTAGGCAATACATTTGGTATACTATGTTCTGCAGATGCTCCATTCCTTTAGTAATGTTGAAGGAAACTTATGGGCTACTGTAGCGTAATAGTTTTTGATCATTCCCCTGTTTGGCATTAGTCATTCTTTGAAATAGTATATATCAAAATTGTCCGTATTTGCCAAAATTTACAGTGATTAATACTTAAATGTATTTGTCCTAGATTATTTATTTATACATTATAAAGTTGAAATATTTTTACCCATACTGCAGTCGAAGAAAGTGTTTTGTTCTTCAAGTTCTTATGTTTGTCGTTTCTGTTGGTTCTACAGGTATGTTTCTGGATGCCTTGTCTGCCAACTTCAAAGAAGTCAAAAGACTTCTCTTGTGAGATGCTTGATGGTCAGATCCTGTTTTGAAGTTACCGTTTAAAAGCAAAATTGGTTTCAGTCAGCCAGTCTTGAACAGAAAGAGCTCAAATTTCCTTCATGTTAGGCTAAGAAAAATTTCACAATTTTGGAAGTCTATTTTGTATCGCCTGTGATTAAGGTGCTTTTGACTTGTTCATTTATCATTGGAAACACCCCTAGTTCACGGAGAACTGGTTTTCTCTATTTGAACGTTGATGAATTTCCATTGACGGTCCTTTGTTCTTCCTTGGAACGAACCATTTGCCACGAGCATTTGAGAGTCTAAAGCATGTCTAAAGTGCATCAGGAATTCAAAGAGGAAAGCATGTTCAATGGCAGGAATATTGTGAGGAGCAATTTGTCAACATGATAGGAAATCTTGAGAGGCGTGTAAAACTAAAATATAATCTCTCCCTTTGTATGTACTAACCATGGTGCTCAATAAAGTATTCGCTAAATCAAACTCATAATTTTTTCTCCCCATCATCCGACCTTGGTATGTATGGGCGAAGAGCCAAGCTTACCATTGCTTTATTCATTTAGGTAAATCAAGTGATAATAGAACAAAAGGAAGTTTCGGTTTACGAAGGCTATGCTGGAGGCCTAGAACCTTGAATAAATTCAAATATCATTCCAACTTTGAGTAGTTAAGTTATTTGACACTCCGATTAACAACCGAGTCGCCAAAGTTCATGTTAATTGTCAAGGAATTTCTATCAATCAGTATGTGCTTAAGCCTCATCTAGAATGTAACATATAGGCTCTTTCTTTTTTAAATTTAAATTCGCTAAATTTATCTGATTAAATAAGGCAATCCAATAAGGGAAATCTTGGCAAGGTTTATAATTTTAATACCAAATGTATGAATGGCTGGCTTTAATAAGAATATATCTTTGTTGTTTTTTTTCAACTGAATGTTGAATTGCTGCCTACTTTTATGGTTATTTCCAGCCTTGGATTTAAAATTAGCCAAGTCTTGATGATGTGTTCTCCGTTTTTTATGCTTTAAGAAGTTAAATTTACATTTATGCATGAAAGGAAATATTCGACCTGCATAAGTCTCTACATTCCAATAAATCACTAACTCGTCTGTAAGTGAACATTTTCTTCTGGGATATAATGGTACCTTGCTGATATACAAAATAAAAAAAATAAATAAAAATTCAAAGTTTTTAATTTTTCTTTTTGAAATTAAAGTTTTTTCAATTGATTTTCTAATAAATTATTAGGTGTTAAGTGTAATTATATGTGTGAATATTGTTTTATATTTTGTAATTGTTTAGTAGTTTTTAAATATATTTTTATTTAAATATATGTTTATGTTGGAAAATGTAATTAGTGACAAGAGGTGGAGTGTAATAACATGAATATATTAACACAAATTATTAAGAAATTAATATATAAAAATAATAAAAATATAAACAAATAAAATGTATGGACATAATTTTTTTTCTAACTCTATACTAAATAAAATAATTTTAATGAAATAACTATATGTTTTAGTAAATAAAATATTAAATAGATATGATTTTAAGTGAATAAAATGGTGCACTTTTGGTGGTTAGGGCATATATTTTGTCACTTTTTAGTTTTGTATTATGGGAGTTCTCCCCTTAACAATGCTTACCTATAAAAAATAATAATAATACATAATACTTTTTAAATAATTATATGATTAAATATGTAGTAAATAGTTTATTTGAAATATAGAAGAACAAAGTGTATATATATATAATAAAATAGACATTTAAAATTTATATTTAAGTAGAAATAAAATTGATTTTATATATCATATATATTTTAGTATATAGTATATATAGTAGATTTTAATAACTATATAATGAATAAAGTAATTTTAATGAAATGATTATATATCTTAATAAATAAAATATTAAAAATATTAAATAGATATGATTTAGAGTAAATTAAATAGTACATAATACTTTTAAAATAATTATATGATTAAATATATAGTAAATAATTTAGTTGATATTTATTTTTATCAAATTTAGAAAAATAAATTTCACATCATTCATTTAAATTTATAAGTATTAAATAAAATAGATATTTAAATTTTAAAAGTAAGTATAGTATGTTGAATTTAATATATTGTAGTATATACTATTGAATATAATTTATTTATATAAATAAAATAATAAGCCACATATAAATATATTATTTATTATATTCTTAAAATAAAAATAAAAATATAAAATATTTATTTAAATAATGAATAATAGTTTCTTCAAATGTAAAAGTAAAATTTATATCTTTTAGAATCTAGAAACTATAGGGTAAAGTTGTGTTGTGAAGGTTGTTTTGGACATTATAAAAATTTGTTGTCAAATGTTTTGTACAAATAATTTTTTTTATACTCATTTTATATTAATTTTTAATTTAATTTTTAATTCTCAGTTTGTTAGAGTTAAATGGAAAGCAATTAAAGGCAATTGAAGGCATGTATACCCATCTCTTGGTGGTGTATCTCATAAATACCCATCTCTTGCTCTCATCAACAATCTCTCTCATACATGTCATCAATAATATAATTGCAAATGACATTTGTTTGACTAAAATACAATTTATTTTGTTGTATTGGTCTTATGAGTGGTATGTGCTTAACTTTAGGTATTGAGGATCTTAGATACATTGGCCTCATAATTAAATCTTACATTGTGTCATAATATTTTTCACCAATTCTTACATTATTTTCTTATTATAAGATTGTGGAGGTTTCCCTCTTGAAGTGACGGTTATATACTCAATATTTTGTAATGTCTTCCATTAGTGATATTTATTACAAGTGTGTTATGAATCTCACACTACTTACTTTAGCTAATAGTAGTTGGAGATATGCTTTGTAAGTCACGCTTATGTAATATTAATATAGGAGGATGCATGTACTTTGTAAGCCATCCCACTAATTGTTAGAATAAAATAATCATCCTACATGCATGGAATGATAATAGTTGCCTTTGACAAAACTCTACATATTTGAATGATTTTTCAAATGGGAAGCCTTTTGATTTTTTTTAGCTAGAGTATAATCTATTTTTAGGTTGTCCTCTCAAAGTGGCATTGTAAAGATAATAAAAGCCTTAATGCTTCTCTCATTTCTACTTTGTGTGTGTTTAGCTTATCTTTATCTTGGGGGTTCATTGCAAGTGCTATTAAAGAGCTCTTTCTAGGGTCATTTTTGTGAATAACTTCACCAATTTAGGGCCATTTGTAGCTATCCATTGTATGATGTCACCTCACCCTAGAGGGTTCTTGGTGACTAGAAATTGGTTACAAATATAATCACACTAAATTTGTATTGAAGTTTTTGTATTTTTTCCTTTAATTTTATTTTTTATTTTTTTAGGTTAGAACTTTGTGCCAAGGGTGTTAAAATATCCTCAATGAAGCTATTATTCTTGGATAAGTTGAATTCACATAAAGAATTAGGTGAAATGCGGATTAGTTTGGCTCCAATACTTAGGCCTTAACAACCTTTAAATATGGCTTTGAGCTTCCATGAACCTATGGGTAATATTGAAAGATTCTTGAAGTTTTTTTCATAACCTAACATTAGGTAAATTTTAGCCATATGTACTATTTGATACATTGGTAAGTAGTTAGCCTCGAGAAGTCACTCATTGCTTACCTTAAAGATGGGATAGTGGGCTATGAGTATGGTTCTAACCCTCCATAATTTGTGCATTAAAATATTGGGCTAACAATATTTATGAATGCATTAAGTATATTGGTGAGTTCAAAAACTGGACAAAGTTTAGTGCCTTCCAGTTTATCCCCACTTGTGTGTCTTTTATCTTAGATATGAACAAGCCATCTTTTTTTGTAGCCTTGTACTTGGCATCAGTTTGACAACTATCTATGACCTATTTGCATAACAATAGATCTTTAGATTTTAAAGTATTCTTCCAAATGTATATTTTGGTCCAATGGCAGTTTAGTTTATTGCCCTTCTATAAGATCCAAAACTTCCAATGCATTTTTCTTCCAATGTAGGGACAAATTGTCAATTTTGATGGAAAATTTAGTCCAAAGGGTATTTGAGCTATTAAAAAAATTATAGGGCCAAATTCTACCCCTTTCAATGGATTGTCCCATTATGCTTGTTCATTCAAATTCTAAATAGCCTTTTTTTGGGGTTGACCTCTTTTTAATCCTTTAGGCAACTCAATACTTGTGCTCGTCTTTACCTCTTGATCAATTTCTCATTTAGCTTAGGTTATTTTTTGCTAACTTTGACTCCTCCCTTTAAGAACATAATGTTATAGGGCTCATATTGTTATGCCATTGACATATTGTTCTATTATAAGGTTATAAAACCTTATATGCTTTATAGAGAATATAACATTTAATAATTAATAATTACTAAACTACTAGATTATTAATTATTTACAATTGGTAGTTTTGAATAGGTGTGAGAAGTACTCTTTTAAGTATTTTTCTATCCCTTCTATATCTAAGGATCTTATCCCTTATTGAAAAGACATACAATTTTTGGGAGATTTGGTAAGATAGTGAATTTTATCACTCTACACATGAGATCTATTATTTGTCACATGGAAGTGAGGAAAGTGATATCTCTAGGTTTGATCTCTAAATTTATAGACAATTTAAAAAGTTATATAATAGAATGATGTTTTATAGGGCTTTTTATACAAAAGAGGGTTTTGTTAATTTATTTATTTTCTTGTTGATTTAATACTTGAATTCCCTATCTAATTTCTTCCCATACCAACTAAGTTCTATGTTGAATTTCATGTTAGTTGGACACTCATTTGCATGATTTGCACCATATCTCTGTGCAATAATTATATTGTTGCCAAATTTACTTTTATGCTTATACGATGACTAACTTGGCACCATCCTTTGTCAAAATTTTTGATATTAGGATACTAAGTTTTACCTTTTCCATGCACTATGTTAGAAGTAGCTGCACTAGGATACTCTTCATATTGAGCTATCTTGATACGTACATGACTTTGGGTCCTTTCAAGGTTAGACATTTTTTATTTATTTCTTCCCAAGCCTATGACTATGCCATATTTCATAATGTATTTACAATGTAGGCTTGGAACCTGTAGAAGATTTCTCTTCATTTACCCATCCCACCAAGATATTTGTTCTTAGAGTACCAAGTTTATAATGTGCAGGGTCTCACAATGAAAAAATATTATTAGTCTGATATGTTTATAACATTGCACCATTGGTTATTGCATATGAGCTATCATATTCTATAGGCCCCATCTCTTCCTGAAAGATTAATCAAATGAGATTTGATACAAAATCATGGATATGATATGACAGTATCTCAAAATGTTTTGAAATAACAACTCTGACATGTTATAACTATTAATGTTTCATGCCCCCTTCATGGACCATCAACATTTATTGATTTAAGAGATCTTACCTATACCATCTTGCATGATATTACTTTTTTAAACTTGGCATTAACCCTCTTCATTCATGTCTTAGTCAAAATCCAAGTTGCAAAATCCAAAAGGTTGTGGAGAGTTTATTGAGCTTACGAGCTTTCAATGATCCACTTTTTTGTCTGTATACCTTAAGGTTTCCCTGACCCCTAAAGTTTGAGTCCTTGAGAAAATACCTAAGTGTTAGTTTTGTTAGTCTTTTGGGCCTTCATATTTTTGGTGTTATCCATACCTTCATCTTCTTGAAGGTGTGTTGTAGGAAACATTCCTAACTCTCCAAACCTAATGAAGAACACATTGTAAAATTGCCTAAGTATGCTTCCTTTGGGATTTCGAGCTTTCAATATTCTCCTTGTTCTCTTACCTATTTTCAATCGACTACCATATACATTCCTCTCAACTCATGATCTCCAAAGTCTTCCTTTTGCACATCTGCCTAAGTTATTTTCATTGGACTATGGTCTTCAAGTCTTCTCTTTATGCCCTTTCATTTTTAATGAGTGTTAAGCATCACTCCCAATCCTCAAACATTGATTTCTCCCTTTCATCCTGCATTCTTCCAAATTTATTCACAAATATTTTAGACTTCTAGACTTTAGTTTCCCTTAACTTCTCTTTCAACAAGTGGTAGGCCCAAAAATTGATGGTTGACGAAAGCTATCTTTTAGGGTTGTGAACAATTTATTGCCTTACTCATTGGTTTGATGTTTGGCTTGAGTCTAAAACTTTGATGATATTCTTAGAAGCATGTTTTTAGCTTGTAAACACCATTAATGCTCAATGAATCTTCTTAGATGTCCATTCTCTACTTCTAGGGCTATGAAGACATTTAATTTATTTGAGCATGGATCCAAGGAAAAATGAGGTGCCACGCTTCATTTATTGTTTGCAGGTGTCCCTTCTATCAAAGTTCCATCCTTAGATTCTAGATTTTATGATCTCATTCTTCCAACACTCAAGCTCAGAAGTCATTAATGATGGTATGTGGTGTAGACTCAAAGACATCATGTCTCACTTACTTGGTTACCCAAATTAGATTCAAGTGGACACATGTCTACATGATTTTTTGGGTCATGGATAGGATGTCCATCCCAATCAACATTCCCTTTCTCTCTCTTACACCCAACTGATGAATAAAAGGCATTTAAGCCTCATTGTAAAAGGTTTTTCTCCTAGTTCTCTAATAAGAATATATACATTTTTCCTCTCTACTACTATAACAAGTCTTCAAGCCTTTGACTTAATGAAAGGTGGCCTATTTCACCTCTCTTCTACTCTATTGTATTGTGCATAAGAATTTTTCCTTCAATTTTTGAGTGTATGTTCTTTATTTTTGTACGCTTGTATGCTATTTTATTACTTGTTGCAGAGTTAGTTGTAGAATGTTTCTTCCCTCTTGGAATCTATCAACCCTAACCTTCACATAAGCTCATAAGAGTTAGTAGAAATGAATATTGTGCAAGCTCCTTGGTATTTCGTTATTTTTTATACTATAAAAGTGGGAAGAATCAAACTCTAATCCTAGCGTATCACCACCCCTTTGTTATCTACATTCCTCGTTCTCCCTCTTGTCCTTTGCATGTTGTTAGTAGTAGGACTAGTTTAGAGATTATATATGCTAGGTTGGACCAACATATCTACACCTAGTTTAAAAAAGGAATCTAATCTTCTCTAGAGATCTTACCTCAATTGTGAGGCCCCACACCTTGAGGTTAGTTCCATTGTGTCATTGGAATGTTGAGCCTATGTTCAACAAGGTACAATTTCATGTGACAATAGTTTTTGGAACACCTGGTGGATAGGTTTAATGAGTCTTATTTCATTATTCTAAGAAGATTGGAGTGATTCTAGTTGACTCTGCTAGTATGTACCTAGTTTCTCTGGTTGAGTAGATCTGATTGCTTTATTTTCAAGCATTGTTAAATATTTTCTAGCTTATTTATGCCCTAGTATGGCAAGAGACCATGGAAAACATGTCTTGTCCCCTCATTTTCATGAAAATGTAATTTTTATGACTCCCTACCAATAATATCAAGTTGGGAATGCTACTATTTTTTCTTTGAACATAACCCTGTTGCAATAGGCTATAAATATTTTTCAAATGCTTGCCTCCCAATTGACCCTGCTTAGCCTTCTTGGTAGTTTTGCACATTCCTATAATTAGCCCCAAGAGGCTTATTTCATTCCTAATCAACATGATTATCTTTCCACTCAACCCTAGAACATGAACAACTTGGAACATATGAGTATCAAAGACATATTATCAAACTTTTAAGAACAATTGAGGTCTATTGATAAGGAGCATGAATACAACCTACAACAAGAGGATCTTTCTTATCAAGCTCATTTTCACCAACAAAAAATGCAAGCACAAAAGAAGCAACATGATTGCTTTGCAAGGGAGATAACTACTAAAGAGGAGCAACTAAAACTATTTCTTTCTCAAAAACAAAGGAAAGAGAACCAATCAAGCTCTTACATTCCTAGTTTTAGATAGGTACCTCTTAAGCCAATAGGTCAGCATATGAAGGAGGAAGTTTATAAATTCAAAATTCCAAGTTCCCAGTAGGACAAGCCTCCTAAATCATCAAGCAAGTTTTCTAAGTTGGAAATCCAAAGTTTTAGGAGTCTTCGTCCACTTCAAGAGCATGTGCATGTGTAGGTTCACTTTGCTAATTCACATGAGAAAACCCCCCCAAAAGCCCAACAAGGATTTCAAAGGATTCATGACCATTTTTCTTTCTTGGATACTATTTTACTTTACAAAGGTGGACCCATTGTTTGGAAATCTAGCTAGTCAGAAGAACAAAATAGGGAGATGTCCCAAGCAGAAGAAAAACAACCAATTGTGTGTGAGCGCTCATATGCTCCAAAAATTAAATATTTTGACCTACCGCAAGAAAAAATTGAGGATAATCAGCTATAGCAACAAAGCAATGAGCAAGTGGGGAATGATGATGAAGGCGAGGAATTGATCCTCCCATTTGATGAGCTCCCTTGTTTCATTGATAATGAGGAGGAGAGATTACCCATATTTATATTAGTAGAAGTCTTGGAGTAGTAGGAGAATGTTGAAGATCTTGATGAGCAACAACAACATGAAGACATGCTTGATGTTGGAGAAGACCACGAGGTTGGTCCCATTTTCAAGAAAGAGGAGGTTGATGAGGACCTATTTTGGGATGAGTTAGAGGCATTTTGTTCAGACCTTGACTCAAATCCATCATATCCTAAGCTAGAGGACCATGAGCGACATCATGAGGAGAAGGTCACTATTCTTCTAGATGAATAATTGAAGATAACCCCTATTGACCTGCTAGAAACCAAAGAGGTAGTGTTTGAACATTAGTCTAATGCTAGTTGTTCAAACCTATCACCTTCAAGAGGATGCCTTGTTAAGCATCTAGCTTGGATGAGGACCAATAAGTTACCCCAGACCATGCTTATTTTTTAGCATGAGGTTGAAAATCAAAAGCAAAAATGTTTGCTTTCAAATCCACTTAAAGAGGATTGTGCTCATAGTCATCTTAAATGGGTAAGTTCCTTGTTTTAAACCTTTGGGAGGTCGTTCAACATGTTGTTGAATTCCTATTTTTTTGTGGTTAGTTACACTTGAGCATGTGAAGCATCCCAAGCTGATAATAAAATGTAGCTACTTTGATAAACCATTCAATGCATTTGTTTAAATACTTTCTTTTTGGTTAGTTTAGTTTAGGTTAGGTTGTTTTTACTTTCCTCCAAGTGCAACCTACACAATTTTCTATGTTCCATGCATTTTGAGGCATAATAGTTTTTGTAGTTCCCCTTATGACTTTATGCCCAATGGAATGATAAGGCCCTTGGATTCTATGATTAGGGATCAATCATCCCATAGAGATCACCACAATGTTGACATTTCATGCCCCCCTTTGTGGGCCATTAACAATAACTAGTTTGATAGATATTACCTAGGCCATTTTGCATGATATTACTCCTTTGAACCTAGAATTAACCCTCTTCGTTCATGTCTTAGTCAAAATCCAAGTTACAAAATCCAAAATGGCTAGGGGTTGAACTTATTGAGCTTTTGGGATTTTGGTGATCTATTTTTTTTACATACCTCAAGGTTTCCCTGACCCTCAATGTTTGAGTCCTCGAGGAATATTGAAGTGTTAGTTTTTTGGTCTTTTAGGCCTTTGGGTTGTTGGTGTTACCCATACCTTCATGTTCTTGGTGTGTTATAGGAAACATTCCTGACTCTCGACATCTAATGAAGAACATATTTTAAAATCACTTAAGTATGCTTCTTTTGAGCTTTCAAGATTCTCCTTGTTCCCTTACCTCTTTTCAACCCACTCCCATCTATATTCCTCCCAAATCCTAATCCATGAAGTCTTCCTCTTTCATTATCTCCCAAGTCCTTTCATTAAATTTTGGTCTTCAGGTCTTCTCTTTATGCCCTTTCATTTTTGACAAGTGTTATGCATCACTCTGATTCCTCAAACCTTGATTTATCCCTTTCATCCCACATTCTTCCAAACTTCTTCACCAAGATTTTAGACTTTGGTGTCCCTTTTCCTCTCTTTCAGCAAGTGGTAGGCTCAACACTTGATACTTTACATAAGCTATCTTTTAGTTTTGTGAATAATTTAATGCCTTACACATTGGTTCAATGGTAGGATTAGACCCAATAATTTGATGATATTCTCAAAAGTGTGTTTTCATCTTGTAAACAACATTATTTCTTAACAAATCTTCTTAGATATCCATTCTTTAGTTCTAGGGCTACAAAGATGGCATTTATTACATTTGAGCACAGATCCAAGGAAAAATGGTGTGCCATGCTTCATTTATTATTTGTAGGTGTCTCTTATGTCAAAGTACCATCCCTAGATCATGGATTTTGTGGGCAATCTTCATTCTTCCAGCACTCAAACTCAAAAGTCATCAATAATGGTATGTGTGGAGACTCAAAGACGTCTTGTTTGACCTACTTGTTCACCCAAATTAGATTCAAGTGGAAACATGTCTACAAATGATTTGATAGGTTGTGGCTAGGGTTTCCTACCCAATCAGATGCCCCTTCTCTCTCTTGCATCCAATAGATGAACACAATATGGTTAAGCCTCATTGTAAAAGGCTCTTTTCCCAATTCTTTAATAAAGAATTATACATTTTGTATCTTCGCTACTATAACAAGGCTTCAAGCCTTTGAATTAATGAAATGTTTCCTATTTTTCCTCTATTCCATTTTGTTGTGTTGTGCATAAGCATTTTTCCTTAATTTCTAAGTGTATATTCTCTATTTTTATGTGCTTGTATGTTGCATTAATACCTATTGTAGGGTTAGGTGTGAAATCTTTCTTCCCTCTTATCATTTGTCAACCCTAACCTTCACATAATCTCATAAGAGTTAGTAGAACTAAAGATTGTTCAAGCTCCTTGGTATTTCATTATTTATCTATGCTATAAAAGCAAGAAGAATCACACTCTAATCTTGGTGTATCACCACACCTTTGTTATCTGTATTCCTATTTCTCCCTCTTTTCCTCTGCATGTTGTTAGTAGTAGGACTATTTTAGAGGTTATATACACTTGGTTGGACCAACACATCTGAAACTAGTTTAGAAAAGGAAGTTGGCCTTCTCTGAAGATCTAATCTCAACAGGAAGGTCTCACACCTTGGCGTTAGTTCCATTGTGTTATTGGAATGCTAAGCCTATGTTTAATAAGGTGCAATTTCATGTGACAACAATAACATTTCACCATTGGATGGTATGAGTGAGTTAGCTAATTTATGGGTAGAATAATGAAGATTGATTAAACCCATGTATCCAGTGACACTTGGTGGCCCATCACTTATCCAAATAAATATTATATTTGACACAAATCCTTATTGCACATTTTATTAAAGGAACATGATCTCTAGGGAAATATGGCACGTGTTACTCAATATTGTGAGTTAGAGTGTGTTGATTGATAGAAGCAACTCTAGTTTTGAAACATGCAAGCATTTCATCTACTATATAAGATGAGGGAAAT
Organism: Sequoia sempervirens; assembly: GCA_007258455.2. Classification (NCBI taxonomy): domain Eukaryota; kingdom Viridiplantae; phylum Streptophyta; class Pinopsida; order Cupressales; family Cupressaceae; genus Sequoia; species Sequoia sempervirens. The sequence continues at coordinate 76,187 of VDFB02365571.1, forward strand.
GCCAATTTTAACTCAGAGATTTGTAATAGACAAGGCCTTTATCACCACTTCTTTGAATCATTTTCTTTCTTTCTTTGAAGCCTCTTTGTAATCTATTCTCAACTCAATAATAAAGAGGAAATTAACATTTTGTGCTAAATTTGTCTTTGCAATATTTTTCCCAAGTAATGTTGCAGACACCTAAATTTATCCTAGTACAACCTTACCCAGTAATTAACTAAATGATTAAATTATTTAGTTGATCCCACTTCACCTAATATAGCCCTCTTAATCATTCATTTTTTTTCACATAATTAAATAAGTTTATTATTTAATTATCCTATTTTCCACCTCACATAGCTAAAATATTTAAATAATTTAAATATTTAATTAAAGACCATATTCTCTCCACCAAAATCCAAGAATAAAGGAGCTCCTATATTCACTTGTCCCCCACATTTCTACGGTTGCAAATTTTTATTTTTAGTAAATGCAAACCTATCCTTTAATTTTCAAACAAACACTATCATGTCCCTTCATCCTCTCCTCAATCTTAGGAAAATATTGTCCTTCATTCTCTATTGTTAATCTTCACATAACATCTCTATTTTCCATCTTCCCTCCTAAAAACTTCTAAATTGGCTTACCATCATATACATTTCATCAATCCATTTTATGCTAACTTTATGTTGTCAAAATAAGTAATTTTATGTAAGAAACATCCACATTCTAATCATCATTGGGGTAAATAACACAATGGAGTTTTATGGTAATGTGTGATTTATTTTATTTGTTTGAATTTTTTTTGCATATTCTATTTGAGGTTTGTGATAGTTTAGACTATGAAGATTTTGTCTTGTATTCATTTTTTACTTGAATTTTAAACTAGTGTTTACATTGTAGTGACTCTACTAGGTATTCTATCACTTGTCTAACTTTATCATTTGTTGTGTGTTTTGTAGTAGTTTTTGGCTAACTTAGTCTTGCAAGTTCTTGTTCCTTTTGAGTGGTTTCAAAGGTCAATTTTTTTAGGAGATTGCAAGGATGGAACAAATGTCATGTTTGTGTTCAAAACAACTAGGAGATGAATTTTGACATATAATTAGATATATATTGCCTATAGAAAAAAAAATGCATTTTTGAAAGGGGATTAGATTTTGTTATACAAAAATTTGTATGATCATTATGAAATCTATACAGTCATATGGTTAATACTAAAGATACTATACCATAAATTTGTGATAGGGTTAAGGTAACAAATTCTAATTTTAATATATACACATTGTGTATAGTTTAGATTCTTACATATATATTTTTTGTGTCCTTTAAGTATATACATGGAGGGTTTTGATGTATACATAATATTTATACTAATAGTTTAATTAGGTGTGTACATAGAACACCAAAAATTTATAACAAATGCCACCAATAGTTGATGGATACACATAGAGTTATCATGAATATACACATGGACTTGTGGTATGAGCACAACCCAACGACCTTGAACATATTTATGTGGATGAATATACATTAATTCATCCCAAAATTGTATTATATTACACTAGTATATATCATCACAAGATATATAGAGATTCTAGTTGATGTAAGATGTATATCTTGGTGATGCATATTGGTTCATGATTTGTAATTGGTAAGACATTCCCACCCTCAATGGGTAATTTCTACATATTTCCCTTGACGGGCTACTTCCCAATGAGACAAACCTCACCCTTTTTGGGAACAATGACAAAACTACTCAATAAATTTCCCTCCAAATTTCCCTACCAATTTTGTTGACAAACTATTTGGTGCTTTGCATAATTGTATCCCTCAATCACATGGTCTCTTAAGCCCTTGGTCATAACCAAGCAAGGGGGGCTTAAAATTTGTCCCCCATATTTTTCAAAATTTTAGTCATTGGAATGCTAACTTGAAGCTCTATAGATAGTGGACAAGTTAAATTCCTTATAATTTTCTTTGAAAATTAGGTATACTCATTTGAAGTCATCCTTTCAATTTCTAACATTAAATGTTCATAATTTTGCATACAAAGTCTATTTTCTACAAAAAATAATAAATATACTGGTCAAGTAATCATGACTAGCCCATTTGTGATGTTTATTGTCTCTTGGAATAAATTATTTTGTATTTTTAGGCTAACCATTGAATGTAACACTTCTTACTTGTTGAATATTTCCATGGTTGTAACTATAACTTTATGGTTTTGTAAGATATGTGTTAAAGATCTGATTATAGACCATTTTTGGGTGGTTTATATGCATTTTTATTTATCACATTAAAAATTGGGTTCAAATTCATTCTCACATTTAGATTTTTGATTTAAAATTAAATAGTGTCTTTTATCCCCAAGGTACACTTGCATATATCTTCTCTCAAGCCCTAAGGTGATATTAAGGATAAAAAAAAAGTGTTCTCTTATTTATACTTTTAGGGGGCTTATCTAGGGATTTCATCACCATAGAGGATGACCTCAACTCCAACATTTTGGAAAAGTAAAAAAAGTAGGTGATGAATCCAAATACATGCCTCTTTGAAGGGAATTTTTCATTCAAGCTAAGTCATCAAGAACTTTATATCTTGGGGAAATGAAGGAGAGGAGTGGGTTACCATATCCTTTAGGCTACAAGTTGATAGTTTTCACTTTAAAATACATGGATTAAGCCTCACATACCCTTGTGATATATCAAGGATACCTTAGATATCCTTGTGCAACCTAGTTTAAGACCATCATCAATTGTTCCTTGTGGTACATTAGATATTAGTTAGGCCCAAAATGTTTCAAAAATTATACTTTCAAAGTAGGGAGATACTTATGAGTAAGAATTCTAGTCTAGAAGGCTACATTGAGGCACATCAGAGGAGTTTCCCCCTGAAGATACTTATGAGTAAGAATTCTAGCCCAATCCTGATCCTTGCAAGTACACCAATTCCAATATAATTTGGAAGCTAAGACCTAACTATTCAAATAAAAAAGATTGAGCCCAAGACCTCCCTCCTGCTTCAGCTTGCAAATAGATTCCCACTTGACCAAGCTCCACTTTGAAGAGAATGAATTGCCTACCCAAAGAAATTGATGGGAAAGGGCATCAAACTTCTTAATAAAGCACAAATGGAAAAATTGCACAAATAACTTGTAAATAGGAAGGGCTTGAACCACCAATTTCAAAAGAATCACTTGCTCAACAGTTGATAGCCATCTACAAGTCCAATGACTTACCTTCCTATGAAACTTGTCGAGAACATGCTACTAAAAATATCTATGTTGAGATCCCACAAAGATGGGAATCCCAAGATAAGCTAGACAAAGAGAGCCAATTTGAAAACAAAGAATCTTAGCAATCCTACTCTGGATAAGTCAAAGAGTATTAAAGAAAAATAAAAGACTTGTCCTCATTAATCTTTTGATTAGAGGCAACCAAATAAATGTCCAAAGTTTTCCTTAAATTCATTGCTTAATTAATTTTGGCCATGCCCATCAAAGCAGTACCATCCAAAAACTGAAGGTGGGAATGAGGAGGTAACCAATTGCCCCGACTCTAACTTTGAATCAATCCTTGTCTAACATGAGACTTGATAAATCTTCCTAGCCCCCTTGCCATAATAATGAACAAGGAGATAGATGATCCCCTTGTCAGGACACTTGGAAACTCTAAATAACTCAGATGGCCCACCATCAATAAGAACATAAAAGGAAGTAGAAGTTACACAACTCATGATCCAATTAACCCACTCTCCGTTGAATTCAAAAGCTAGAAGAATTTTTTATGAGAAGGACCATTTGACCCTATCATAAGCCTTTGCCATGCCAAGTTTAATGAACATGACCTTCTCCTTGGATGTCGCCATAGAATGGATGGCCTTAGTAGTAATCACGATCCCATGAAGAATTTTTCTCCCAATAACAAATGAAACTTATTCATCACAAATCAAAGAGTTGAGCCAAGGCTTTAGTCATTCTACAATCAATTTAGTAATAATTTTATAAATCATGCAGAGAGCAATGGGTCTAAAATGATCTAGACAATTAGCTCCTTCCCTTTGAGAAATAAGAGCCAAAAAAATAGAGTTCATGGCTCTTGAATTTTTTTTGTTTATTTGTGACTCCTAAATCACCTCTAAGATATCCAATTTGATAGTTTCCAAAAACTAGATTGGAAGAATTCTATAGGAAAGCCATAAGGGCCTAGGGATTTTCCTTTTTTCTCATTTGAAACACAACCTCCTCCAATTCCGACAATGAGATGGGCCAAATGAGGCCACATTCATATCATTAGCAACCAAAGAGGGAATGCAATCCAAGATAGAGTTCTCCTCTTCACTCATATGAGGAGAGCCATTGGTAAACAGAGTAGAGAAGAACTAAGAAGCCTCCATAGAAATTTTTCCCATAGAAGAAAGCTGAACCCCCTTCGAAGACACAAGAGAGGTGATAAGATTTCCATTCCTTCTAGGTTTCAACAAGTTATGAAAAAAGGTAGTATTTCTATCCCCTTCCTAAAGCCAATCAATTTGAGACTTTTGCTTCCAATAAATCTCCTCACGTAAATCCCATTCCTCTAGCACCATAATAGCTATTGAATCCTCTCCATTCAAATCATCGGTTAGACCATGATCCTGTATTTGGAAAGTGATAGTGTCCAGTCTAGCTTGATTTGTCATTTTATTGAAATGAAGGTTGCTGAAGCACTTCATATTCCACTTCTTAAGCCTATATTTCACATACTATAATCTTTTAGAAAAGGAATACATAGCCCTACCATGAGCATGCTTCCCTTGTTTCCATCATTCAATCATTAGGTCTTAGAATATCTTTGTCATATATATATATATATATAAGTCTGCAATTTCCATATTTATATTGACAGTATTGGAGGGGGTGATCCCACAATAGTGGTTTACAATTTTTGGCCAAACTAGACATTGAAATTATTATTTTTAACTAAATCTTCACATTCTGGCACTTATAGCGGCTAAACTATGAGGAATTTGAAGATGATGCAAACTAGAGTCTCATCACATTTTTTGTAGATTCTAAAAATATTTTTTTCAAAATTTTTGGAATCAAATTGCGCTTCATTTTCCATCTCCCACGAAAACTGATTTTTTCAGAAAATAACATTTTTAAAAAGTGATGCACATTGTATAACGCATAACTTTTTTCCATGAAGGATAAAATTCTAATTCTTTCAAATTTAGATTTGTAACTCCAATATCTAGTGCTTCCACTTGGTTAGATATTTTTATTGAATATTTTTCTTTAATCAAGTTTCGAAGTCAAACCAATTACAATTCAAACATAACGACCATATAACATGTAACTTTTTTTGTATATATCGAAATTCATTTTTTTTTTGTTGGATCAAGGACTTCAATATTTGGGGCACTCATATTTTTCAAACTTTTTTTTTGATAATCTTCTATTTTTCCACATGTGCATAAGACCTTCATTTTCAATGAAAAACCTATGTTTAATAAAATTAAAAAAATAAATATATAATAAAACCAAAACATATTAAAATTATATTTGTTGGATAGCTCATTATGAGAAATACCTAATTCTAGTTGGTTTGTGAAGATTCCTCCATTTTCATCCTCAACCCGAGCTTGAAGCGTAAAAATTTAGGTTTTTTTTGTGAACAAGGTCAAAAATTAGGGAAAAAGGGGGTTCACTAGAACTAGGGGGGTTCTAGTGAACCCCCAGGGGTTTGAGCAAACCAGGGTTCATTCGAACCCCCTTCAAATTGCATTTTTCTTTTATTTTTTGGTCCGGAAATGTGGGCCTAGTAATTAATGGGTTTGCTCGAACCCTAGTTCGGTCGAACCCCTTTTTGGTTTGGTTGAACTTGTAGGTTCATTCAAACCCCTAAAACCAATTTTTTGCCATGGGGTCATTTTTTCTTAGTTTTCCTTCCTCCAAATTGTAAACCACTATTGTGGCTTCACCTGAGGATATCATACACTCCACTGTTGAGGGTTTCATGCACCTATCTTGTAGTCGACTATGTGTATGTGTCTGTGAAAGTGGCATAGCTAATTACACATTCTTAAAGCAACTGTAAAGTAATGATGATAGGTGGAATGATATGTATGCAAATGCTACAAAAGGAAATCAAGATATGTATGAAAAATAAGCATACACTGAACACTATATACAATTGAACACTGCATACTATCCTGCATGGCATACATACATATGAATTTCCATACATACATACATTAAAATTCCATACATACATATGCATGACATATGTATGGCAATTCATATGTATGTTTTTATGTACATATACCAAGTAGGTATGTTTGTATGTATATGCATGTATGCATGACATACATACATACATGTGTATGGATGAATACATACATACATATGTATGCCATGCATATGTACACATCTATACATTTATAATATTAATATGTTATGTAAATTTAGATAAATAAATTCTTACAAAATTAGAATGGAAATCCTATAAATGCATGTAAATTGATAACAAAAATTTGACCATACTAGCATAGGTGAAAGTAGTATTAAAAGGGTAGATAGGACATTGGGGGAGTGGGTAATGTTGTGCGAGGGGTTCACGACAATGGAGGACATAGTCGACCAAACCATAGGTGCATGAAACCCATAAGAGTCCACCTTATGAAACCCATAAATGGTATGTATATATATACACACACAATTGGCCAAACAATAGGTGCATGATACCCTTAATAGGGTGAGTTGCATACATTGTTTACAGATACATTGCAATATGCATTATATATCATTTGATCGACTGTGTACACACACACACACACAATTGGCCATAATATCGCTGCAATAAACCCTTAATAGTGAAGCTTATCATAACCTCAAATACTATCAATATACTTACCTAAATTGCAGAGGTACAAAAATGAAATGACAATAATATATTATGGTCGACTATGTGTATATGTATATATAAACATATATACATATGTATATATACACATATATACATATATATGTGTATATATATACACACTCAACCATAATATAGGTGTAATATTGCTGCAATATGCATTTTTTGACCGACTGTGTACACACACACACACACACATATATAGTTGGCCATAATATATTTGCAAGAAATTTTGAAGAGTCAAGCATATCATAACCTCAAACAAGTCAATATATCTATGCATATTTCTTCTGGTCGGTTGGTCACAAGCTAGTTACAAAACAAAAATGCAATGGATAGATATCGCCTTTGTGAGGTTGGAAAACAACCTCACATGTGACATCTGACAAAAGTTAATTATTTTTCCTTTTCGCAATGGAGGTGTTGAAAAACACAGGAACTGCAAAATATGCATCACCACTTCGTCCATAGCCTCACCATCGTCAGCCGCGAAGTGAACTACCACTAGTCCTGCAATGAACGACTTATAGTGTAGACACCAATCATGATTGGCGTAGCCGTGAATCAAAAACAAAACCTACCAAATGAAATGCATGCCGAAGTGAATGGGAAAACGCTGATGGCAAAGGAATGTTGGGTAGTTAATGTGCAGTAAATGGGAGTTAAGTTTGTGAGGATTGGTGTGGCGGGAAACGTGCTTACAAGGACCAAATGTCCACCATTAGACGATGCCACTTTTAAGCTCGAAAAATGTGGATTTTGAAAAATGGTTGGAAAGCCTTAAAAAACATGCACAATTTTTTCCCCGTTGAATTTTTTTGGGTTGCCAAATGAACTATCCGAAATTGAAAAAAAAATTTGACCTACATGAACCCCACTGACATAAACCCCTAGAACAACATAACCCTCACCATCATCATCGGTCCCTCTCCCTTACTGTGTTTATTGATGAGTTCAAATTTCATGTTCGTCCTTTATTAGCTAGACCTTTGGCTCTTCTGTCGCAGAAACATATCATAACGATACTTTTTGACTTGAAAATGCAAGCCGAAATTATTTGTACGCTTTGGGTTTGTGATGAATGCATCTTGCACATGTGAACACATGGCGTGCCGTGTGATGTTTTCTATCCGTTTACATCAATCGTCTTTCTTTCTCTGTAACCTGCAATATAGACAAGAATAACACTTAGAAGTCTTATTCAGTTACCAATCACAAAAAACTATCTTGGAATTTATTTTGGAATTTGATTAAGAACTTAGAATATATGATCTATAAGCTTTGAACACAAGAAAAGACTCCCAAAGCTCAAACTCTTCTCCCGAATGGTCAATCACCAACTCAATTAAATCATTTATTACTGGTAATCCAATACCAAAACGTGAACGCATACGTAGCACGCGACTGAAAGTTATAAAATGTATTCAAACACACCTTAGAATATGAATTAAATTAAAGCCTCGTTATGTTGACCTCAATGAAAGGTGTGCCGACCTTCTCATTGATATTATTTTCATTTTAATTGCACACACTCTCTCTCTCTTTCTTCCCATCCATCCATCCATCTTATCTGCTAGTTAGGATACTACTCTTAAGTCTGAATCAGGTATTCTAAGGCCAGTTAAGCTTTTCAATGATAAAGCTTTTAGGAGAAATGAAACTTCATAAGCCCATCAGAGATATATTTCTGGTTCTTTTTCTAACAGTGGTTTTCTTGGTATGTTACTACTACGTAGGCAAGGGACCTTGGCCTCTATTTGCAGAAACTGAAGCCACATCTCCATCTGTAAGTCTAATCCTGATTAACACATCTCTCATAATAATCTATGGTGTGAAAAATGCTGTTTATTAACTCAACAGTTTTTTGGGTTTGTTACAGATAGAAGTTGCAAGTGATGCAGACGAGCTGGAGACACTACTACATTAAGGGGGCTTTTAAGACATTAATTTAAGACGAAATATAAATTTGCCTTAAATATATATTTTATATTTAAATTATATTTTCAATTTTCTAATTGTCTTAAATTAAGACAATTAAAAAAAATACTTTTTCTAAAATAATTTTTAATTTCCCTCCCTTCATTCATTTTCCCTCCCTCATTCCACATGCATTTTCATTTTGGAGGAAAAAAATCAAATGAGTAGCGAGTAGCAATTCTCTACAACCACATTTTGCATACTGAGCTCAAGAATCCGATAATTCTAAAACTCCAATATTTTTAGATCTACTTTGCATTTATTGTAAATAGATTAAAGCAACAGCTGTGGAGAGGTTGATTTAACCATAGGGTGAATTTTTGTTCATCACAGTTTTGGGCTTTAAAAAGAAAGTGAATGCGGAGCAAACCCTATGAAAGATCCATTGGAATTTTAGCGCTCCGAAGAAAATGTCAAGATTTGAGGGAGAATATTTGTGAAAAAATGGCGGAGGTTTTTCTATCTGGCAGTCGGCCTAGAGAGGGGCAGTGATGATTGATAAAGCTGTTAGGTTTGTAGGTGGAATTCGTTATGTTTGAAGTGGAATGCGAAGGTTTTGAGGTGAGGAATGTGGAGGATTTGAGGTGAGGAATGCAGAAAATAATTTGAAGTCCACACCTTTTTATTGTTGTAGGGTTTGAATTTTAAGGTGTATAATTACATTTGTGTTTAATTTGAATATTTCATTCTATTACCTAGGGCCCTAGGCCTTTCTAGAGCTATTACCATATTTGTATGCTAATTATATAACCTGCAACTTTGTTTACATATTTGTTGCAATATGCAGGTTTGGTGGAAATGTGATGGATGTGTAGCTTTTGAAAAGCAAATACTGGAACGAAAAATCACTAAAGATGGCATTAAGAAACGGTATGCATTTTAAGCTCACATTATTCAATGTTAACATCTTGTTGGAGGACCCGGGCTTGTTTGGCATCTTGTTGTTAGTTGGTTTCCTCTGTGTTGTGTTTTAGCAAGTTATTATATGGTGTCTTATTATTGGCGAGTTTATGGTTGAATTGCTGATCTATAATTTTGTCTGGATGGAGGCCAAGCTTTTCTATGGCTGTTTAGTTTGATTGAATAGTAGTTTTCAAAGGCCTCTTGATTCCATATTTTCATTTTGGACTTCGAATGGGTGATTCTACCCATGAATTTATACTTTTCATGCTTTGTGATTGCTGTTGTCTTTCCACCATTGCTACACTTTTGCTGGGAATTCAAGATATGTGAACCTAGCATTTCAAATATGAACTATTTTTTGTTTGCAGCTGAATTGTTGGACTGATTTTTAACTGCATCGGCCAATGGTTTGATAGGGTGGCATCTCTGGCTTTGGCTTGAAGTTTCAAATTGGGTGTTACCCATTCATCAGAAATGACAACTCTTAACTATTTTTTCAGCAATGTAATGTTTTCCTTTTCGCTTGTTGGTACATGTGAGCCATGACACCGTCCTTAAGTGAACTTTAGGTCAATTAGTTGACTCATAGAGATTAAATCAATCAAAGCATATGCTATATTTCACCCCCTATTTTTTTTTGTTTCAGGGATTTAATTGTATTGAAACCCACATTAGGATGACTACAATCTAGATTACCATACGCTTAATTCTGTAATTGGTGGAGTTCTTTGTAGCTGTTATGTCATGAGGGTGGAATATATAACTCTACAATCTATAGAATTGTTTGGAGCTCATGTGAATAGAAATTTGTAGCTAGCTGTGAAGGATGGTAGTGATGTAGATCCAATGTAACTTCCTCCTCCAATAACAAATAAGCATGCATACACATTGCAATGTGTGCCTCACGAAGTATTCTCTTGCTAATTCTTGCAATCATTCTTCTGCAAGCAAAATTTAGTATTAGAGCCATTGAAGACTTATCAAGTGTGGTGCAACGACGAAGACCTAGATGGGTATGCTAGAGCAAGATCTAGACAGTTTTCTGGATGCAGAAAATGCTGTGTAGGAAGGATGTCATTCAAGGTAGGCCCAAATTATGGGAGGAACAAATAGGGGTATGGCCAGCCACAAAAATAAAATCATAGATCGCTGTGCATGTTGGCCATGACAATCAGGGGCTGATAGACAGTAGAACGTAGAATATGGACAGGCATTCATTTGTAGAAACTTGCATTTGCACAATAAACTGCAGGGGCAGAGTGCATAAAATGTGTGTAGAAAACCTATCAGTCAGCTGTTGGGTTCAACGATAAGGTTCACATCTTTTTCTAAAATAACAATTCACATCTTTTTCTAAGATCTGTTATTTTAGTTTCACATTTTTTAGACCTCTCATTTCTGGAATTATTGTATGCAAAAGTACATCCATTTCCAAAAATTGCAATGTCCTATAATTTAACACTATTCAGTCCAAAAAAATCTTGATAAACCCTTATAACAATCTCAATTTGCTGTTTTAGATGTATAATTGAAAACTTATTCTTGTTTTTCTATCAAACATGTTTAACGTTTAAAACCTAGTACTTCCTGAAGCACACAATTTAACCATCCTAAATTTTAATATCACAACATACTCACCATTGTTGGGTATCAAGATTGGGAGAATATAATCCTCAACATGGAAACACGACCTCTTACAAATGTTGATAATTTTGATAAATGCCAAGGAGATCCCATTTGTTGTTAAAAGTGTTTGTATTTGATGATTTGATATTACAAGTTTGGAATACCTCTCCCGTTTGCAATCTAAGGAAAGTATAAAAGATAAATATCAAACCTAAGAAAGAGGTAAGAGTCTGGTTCTGTAAATTCTGTTGTTTTCCACAAAGTTGAGTGAGGGTGGATCCTTGTTTGAGCATCTTCTTATGCTGAAAGACATAAGAGACCAACACTTTGCCATCAACAAAAGGGTGGATGAGCATGATTGGTTGCTCTAATTATCAATAGTTTGCCACTTTCCTTTAAATTTGTGGAGTTTTTGTATTCGATAGAAGAGAGTCACACTCTTACATTTGAAAAAGTCAGTTTGTATTTGCTACAAAAGGAAAAATACATGCACTAATGGAAGAATCCAATTCTTAATAGTTTGATAGTGCACTTGCTGAACAACATAAGGGAAAAATAAAAAATGAGAAAACTTCAACTTTTGAGTCACAAATATTAAACACAATGTCAAATGTTTCTCCTATCAAAGTCATGGATGTCAAGGATTGTTGGAAACTATAATATACTTTGTCCCTCAATATCAAGATGATACCGACTCAAGTTAATGTGGTAGCAATTGACATTTATAAAAATGTCAATCCATATCCTCTTCCTATGAATGGATACCCATTAGAATACTCTAGTGGAGGAATACCCTATAACCTAGACATAACCTTGGTCATGCTTATTACTAGCTCTGTGTCTTTATTGTAGCTCTCATAGCAACGCCCCCACCTTGGATCTCTGCACATCTACATATGGCTTCTTTATCAAAATATTGATGTCATAAGGATATAATTCTGCCGAGTTTTAGAGTCTCAGTTTAGATAGAATAGATTATTGTAAAATTTAGTCAAGATTTCTGTAGGATACATTTCATTACATCATTTGCTGTAAGTGATTTAGTTTAAGTGTCGTTTATCGCCGATATATATTATGGTATTTGCAAATACCAAATTTGAATACTCTCAAACACCTTTGATATATGTATAGACTATATCCACACGCAATTAGTGAGCAAATTTAATGGTCTACATAAATTATGAGATTTTTTTTTAAAGGGTTTGGGTCTTGTAAAAATCAACTTATTTTAATAAAAAACATAAAAAAATTAGAAGTGAAAGCTGTTTCACTTTGTTGAAATATGATTTGGATTATAATTGTCTTTTTTTTTGGTACATAATGCTTTCATTTATTACTATGGACTAAAAATATTATGTGTATTTTTATTAAAATAATTGAGTCTGATAATTGTAAATACTGTAGTTTACAAGATTGATAGAAATCAATAAATGAAAGAGCACATTTCGGTCATTTGTTAGACACAATTCATGTTATTTTGTCAATTTACATATTGGTAGATGGCATTAATTTGTGTTGGTAAGGGTGTGCCTGCTTTTGTTGTTTGACAGAACTATTTTGTTATTTATAATTGAGTTACGTTTTTCATTTGATTGAACAAACAAATTGCATGATGTTAATGGATGGGGAGATGCTTTTCTATCAATTGATGGTTGGATTGCATTGATTTATATTCAAAGGCAACATTGTTTTTCTTATATTAGTTGAGAGAATCCAAATAAATAAATTCTATATTACATGTTAGTTTGTTGTTTTTGAGTCTGGTATCTTGGTTTTTTTAAGTTCATTAGATAATCAAATAAAGTGCATATTTTAGATAGTTTTTTAAATTTGATTATTTTTGTGATTTTTAGGAGGAAGTATTTGATGTTGTTGGATTTATATGGTCGGTAATTGTTTGGCTGACAACAATAGTTGCATGCTTGCATATGGGCAGGTACTTTGGTGAACTCTCATTTGGAATACTGAATTTTTGCCAATAAAAATTAATATTCCAGTCTATTTATTTTATCTTTAAATGAGCTTAGATATTTTCAAAAGAATAAGTTACACCTAATATAAAATAAAATTACAATAGAGAACAATTGAACTTTCCAAATTTTATACCGACTAGAAATCTATTTCCACAACTGTAATTGAACTAACTTTTCTTCTAGTTAACAGTGCCTTCTATAACAATATAGTCAATTATCTATTTGACATAAGAAATGATTAATGATTATCACAGTTTTAATTTTCATTGAAGGGATAATTACCTTTTGGAAGCAGATTTGTATAGATAGTCTATTTGGGAAGAATTCAAAGTTCTTCCAGAGCTCATGAATCTGGGCATCATGACCTAACACTTTACCTCACAATGAAGAAAGTGTCTATTTATCCATACTGAAGTAATCTTTAACTTTCGTGCAAAAATTAGGTCCCAATCAGGCTTGAAATTTGATGTTCAATTTAAATGTTTTCAAGACATCATTGAATATCTTTTGCAACCAAACATTTTGATAAATGTTTAATAGAATGAAAAACATTTAAACACAAATTCGGTGAAAGGGCTATTTTAATTCTAAAATGGAGATTAGGACGTGAGAATTCAGTCTCTACAAATACATATGTGAAGCCGTCTCCAAAGTGAAAATAAAGTTTTGAGAAATTCATTGCCAGAAGTTTATTTGAAACAAGTTACAATTTACCATCAAATTTCAAGCTTAGTCATAAATTTAGAAATCTTTGGTAAAGAATTGTGATAGGAATAATGCCCATGGTTGGCATGTCGCATCCCGCCCAACTTGAATTTTTTTACCTTTGGAAAGCCGACAAGCTCACTATTGTTTTTTTATGTTCAACTCCAATCCATTATGAGTGATATTCAATAAAATATACCCTTGTCGAGAATTGAAGCATCTAGGTTTGGCCTTTTGTTCTCTGTGTCACTTTGCCAAAAGTTTTATTTATGCACCTTGTCCAATTTTTGGATTTTCATAGACAACAAGGTCCTCATGGCATTACATGTATGCATTTTAAAAGTATTTTTGATATTGACCTAACTATACGTCGAAACAAAAATATTAAATATTCAAATATTAAGTTTATAAATAATTTAACTGAAATGGAAACCTTAGCATTACATGTGCATACATTTTTATATACCAATCTGATATTCTCTTATATTGACCAAACTTGGAAGGTGTACACTGAAACAAGAATATCACGCATTCAATGATTAAAATTTAAACCCAACTTAAAATAACTTAACACAATGCTTGAAGTATTACTTAACATCACTTAACCATTATAAAATAATATGAACATTTGCATTCTCTTCCTTGTGAATATTTTGAGTTGGATATGCCACACATTAAGTCAAAGACTTAAATCGCGGTAAAAGAAAGTTGTGTTTGATTGACTATTCTTCAAGGATATACAGTTGTATAAGTCAATCCATAGGCAGGGAAGGGTAAGGAAAAGGGAGGAGAATCAAAGGCATTGAATAAGATATCCAATCAGTTCATCGCATAGGTTATAATTAAGAAAAACAAGAAGCTACCACCCTCTAAGGGAGGCGGGGTTGGATTGCTCTTACTGTTTTTTTAGAAGGGTAGACAAGGCTTTGAGAGAGAAAAGGGAGGTATGTAAATCTATCTCATGTGACCCACAACTAGAGAGCGGTCCTTGCAGCTAAACATAATGGATGCAACGTTAGACTCATAGGCCCAACAACATGTTGAGGAAACTACACATAGAGCTCTAATAAAAAATCAGTGAGATCTGTCCCACTTTCAAATCACCTTTATCCCTCAGCCATGCAACAGTTAAATCCATGTAGCTCACCAAAAAACAGGGCCATACCTTGAGGTAAATCTAGAGCTAGAGAGGTTCCCAATATGAGCTTCTATGTTGGAATCTCATCATTCATCCCTTTCCTAACCTGTCAAATAAAATAAACACAATGCACAGCCAGTGCCTCCGGTCCTCCTCTTTGTTTTTGAGCCATTAATTTCTACCAATTGCTCTATGTAGATGAGGGACAAGTGTATATGATGGCTACAAATGAAGCCTATAAGAAGTTAGTCTATCTTTGAATCTATGAAAACTATGAATGAAGCAGGTAAAGTTTTGTGTACATCTTATCTTTATTTCAATAGATGATCTTCATCATTTATGTTTTAGCTTATATTTTAATACTCATACAAAATATACTACCTAATGTGTATGGCCAATATAGCTAGAATGTTTGATTGAAGTCTGAGGCTTTTCTACCTTGGGAAATTGCAGCTTACCTTTTATAATTTCTTCATTGGCATTTGTTTTGTTCTCAAAAAATAAAAATTGTGGTAAAGAATTTTATGCTGCAAATAATTTCAAATACATAATCAAACAATTTCAAAACGGTGTACAAATATAGTTTATGAATAGATTGTTCAGAGCTTTCAAATGATTTACTGGAGCTATTTATTTATCGGTGATTATATTGTCTTCTTCTCATAAGCCCATACAAACACATCCAATCCATTTCTGTCATCATTACACATCCAATCCATTTCTCATTATTATCTGATGTTGATCTTATTGCTAGAAGCTAGGTAACATTAAGAAAGTACACTCATAACGTATTTTAACAAAGGTCCACCTCACCAAAAATCTTAGTGATAACTAATGGGTACCCGTAACTAAAAAAGAAAAGTTCACGCACCCTTAGTAGTGATTCATAAATGTTGACGAGCTTAGTAACCCAAGTTTCTTTTCTTGGCAAGTGGTTGTAGATGAATTGTATCCTACAAGTGAGTAGGGATATGGTGGCATGATAGATGTATATGTACCCTATTACAAATCTTGTAGCCCTTCAAACATCTTCGAATTGTGTTTCATTATTGATGTTACTACCTCGGTTAAATATACTTCAAAATTTCTAAGGTTGTAGATATCGTTTAATCCACTATTGATTGTATATTTATGAGGAAAGCACACCTTTCTATAAGTGCAAAACAGATAGGAAGTTTTAAGAGACATACCATTCTTGGAGATCTTGAAGGATTTGATGGTAATTCGAGTGAGATTGTTACTTATCTTATTTTAATTTTTAAAACCTCCTATTATAGGAAAAAGTTGATAAAATATTGCATCTGTGAAAAACAAGTGCAGGATGAAAGAATAAACGAAAGTCTGAAGTATTTCTCCAAATGTTCTTTTTTGGAGATCTACAACGAAAATTCATAGACCTCTTGGAGCCTACATCAACAAGTTTGCTTGTTTGAATGCAAACTTGATTTGTCAATATTTTTATCATATGTTTTTCTTGGTAGGGTTTTACTAGGGACTGTAATTCAGACGAATATATGATATTACAATTTCAAATCATTTTATCTCTCAATATTTAGTAAGAGAGGACCACAAGAGGTATATTTGTGGAAAATTTTACTGAAGTACATGTGATGTCTGTCCAAAATGCAATTACACTACTACATAAGGTACTTTGCTAATTGCTAAACTCCTTATTCTTTTACCTATATTGAACTATTCTTCGACAATGTTCTTGCATGATCATGCCATCTAGATTCCACATAGTTTATTGTTTTTTAGTTTTCTTAAAATAGAAGGAAATTTGACCATTTAAAGCTAATGCAGGGCACTGCAAACAGGAAAGTTGATGTTACAATCATGAACAAAGAAAGCACCCGTTCACACAGTAATGTCTAATCTTGTTCCCACAGTCATTTTGCTTGTCTTTTTTTACCTTCAAAATATTTGTACTAGTTATACCTGAAACATTTTTTTATGTTTCTATAACTATATAATTTGAACACACATTCTTGACCATGAACAAAGAAAGCACCCGTTCACACAATAATGTCTAATCTTGTTCCCACAGTCATTTTGCTCGTCTTTTTTTACCTTCAAAATATTTTTACTAGTTATATCTGAAACATTTTTTTATGTTTCTATAACTTTATAATTTGAACACACATTCTTGCATTAGTATTTACTTTCCAATTTCATTTACTTCGAAGTCTCCAAGGTTGCAGAAATGCAGTTTGTACATATTTTATGCACTTTCTGTAGTCCTAAAAATATTTATCATCAGAAATTGCACTGTAAATATATTACTTTAGAATTCAACAATGGTTAAATCTCATTATAAAATTCAGCTGCGACTTGGTTACTGAATTCATGGCTAGAATTTAGAATTTTTATTTTTATTTCATAAAATTTGATATCCTTTCTTCAACAGGACTCCAGACCATACTAAATGGATCGGTGCATTCCATCAAAAACAAGATTTTATTGATGTTGTGGAGGTATGAAATAGAAAAATGTGGACATTTTAATGATGTTTGACAAGATTTTTCTTCACAAATATTTTTCCTCTTTGAACATTACAATTCTTTGATAATGAACACGTTTATCATAGTGCTAGCAATTCCTTGGGGCAATTTGTCTGTGACAATATTTTTCAGATTGAAGTTTTGGTTTTGTGTTGGGCTTTGGTCATCTAACAGATTGATTTATATTCATTTGTAATTGTTTTCTATGGTCACATTAGAATTTTTACCCTGGGTCATCAATCTTATTAGCTTGGGAAAGTTTTGTTTTCCAGTTTCTCAATGTCCTTGATCTATTTTCTAGAAAAAAATTATTTGATTTGTTTAATTGGATTTATATTGACAAGCTTATCTTTAGGCTGGTTTTGCATTTTGACATCTTGTTTATTTACTTTATGCAGGCCATTTTCAGAGGAGCAGTGAAAGGAAAATTGATTGTCATGTGCCCTTTGCCTCAAGAGAGAATTCCAAAGTTTCAATTACTTTTTAAGAATATTTAACTGGTTAGTGTTACATGATTTGGGAAATGATTAAATGAACAGATCATAGTGAATAAAGTGATGGAACATAATGAGAATTTAGTGCTTGTGAAGTCTTTTCAATCTAGGGAAGGAGGACAGACATCTTAAAATTTTCAAGTGTTGTCAATAGCAGTAAATAGTGGTATCAAACCTCTAGTAAAAAGGGTGAAAATTCAATGATTTCCTCGAGGAAAAGAGCAGCCATAGTCAGATACAAGAACAAGAGGAAAAAAATGTTGTGTATATAGAATTAGAGGACAGTTCTCTTTGTCAAATGACAAACCACCATGAGAAGGGACAGTTAGCAAAGCAAGTAATGTTGAAACAATGGAAGGATAGTCATTATAATGGGAAAATATGCTATGATAGTGGAAAGGCATGATGACTGTCATGAGAAGACAAGTCCTAAAGGATAACAACATGGTATTATAGGGTGTTCTCAGAAGCTCAAAAGGTGAACCAATAGTAGGCTATGTTGAGACTATATACAGTGAATACAGTGGGCAGGCAGAGCATGGCACATGATTTAAGTATAAGTTGTTCTTGATCAAGAGATGAACATGACAAAACATGCTATGAATCACCATCAAAGGGTGAATATGCATTGAAGGAGTCTCGTTCAACATCAAGGAGTCCTTTTTCTTTTTCCCCTCGATACTTATTCAAGAAACATGCCCTATTATCAAGCATAGATCAGTTAAGGCAGTTTCATGGGGCAAAGAGCAGTTAAGAGGAAGATAAGTTCAAGAGAGTGACAAGGATAGCAGTTGAAGAGATAGGGAGGCAGTTTGCTGATTTGGACAATTAGTTGAGGGCATTTAGGAGGCAGTTTGAATAGGAATGGACAACTACAAGTATCTAGAGAGGTTGAGAGAAGATTCAAGAGATTTTCCAGTAGTCAAGCAAAGATAAAACCTTTTTCCAGCGACCAAGATAAAGTCAAAAAGTCAGCAACAGTCATGGAGTCATTTAATAGTCTTCGATGCTGTCCTACTTTCTATCCAACGTAGGATAGCCAAAAAGGAAACTAGGTTCACTTTGTTAGTTAGTTTTTGCAAAATTTTGTGTTGTAAGTTCTGAAAAGTTCTTCTAGAAAACCATTGTACGATAACTCAAAAATCAGTCATATTTTGATTAAAAATAGATGTAATTTTCCAGATTTTGAGAACAAATTAGTCATTTTCACGCATGTACAGTTGTAAAACACTTTTTCAGCAATAAATATATAAGTTTTTTCCTTTAAGAACTTGTTTCTATTGTGTGCAGTTGGTAATTGATGTTATTTTTGTGATTTCATGCATGAATCCTTGAATGTATGTCTTCTTTATTTTGTGTAGATGGGAATGATTTTTTAGTACACAGATCGAATTTCCACCATGTTTGGAAAAATAAAAATAAAAATTCCATTAAATAGGAGGACGATGAGAATCTGGGAATGTTGAATGTTGAAAACCACACTAAAATAATATTTAAAATAAATTGTTTGTTTTTTTAATACATTTTTTCATAATACTTCTTTAATCCCAACTATTGTCTCTGAAGAGACAAAAGTGAAATTGTCTTTAAATAGACAAAAGTGAAATTGTCTCTAAAGAGACAAAAATACTTCTATTTCCTATTGTCTTTAGAGAGACAATTTTTTCAGACAATAATTTGAGACACTCGCTTAAAAACAATATTTAAGACAATACACAATTTTTTTTTTGTCTCAAGTTAAGACAATTTATTCAAAAATTGTCTAAAAAATTGTCTTAAATCCCCCCTCTATGTAGTAGTGAGATTGCTTTGGCCAAGGCTTCAATGCCCAACATGACTCTGATCATCATGCTAGTGAATGGGGCATGGATGGAGCCAAACAGTTTAGTAGATCTTTTTCTACATAGCTTTCAGGTTGGGGAAGGAACACACATCTTACTTAACTACCTCCTCATTGTGGCCATGGACACAAAAGCTTTCAACCGCTGCAAAGAAATTCATCCCCATTGCTATGAGCTTAGAACTGAAGGAGTTGATTTTTCTAGGGAAAAGTTCTTTATGTCTAAGGACTATGTCAAGATGATGCAGACTAAAATTATCTTCTTGAAGACTCTGGTGGAACGAGGGTATAATTTCATATTTACTGTAAGTTTCCTTACATAGCCCACATTTTTATGTTTTCAAACTTCCCTAATCCATTAAATGTTAAAAAGTTTTCCAAAGAAAATTAAATGCGCACCTTTGTGGAATCTACTTTGCTGTATTTCAGTTTTGTGTAGGAAGATCCAAAAATCTCAAAACATTTTCTTAATAATTCTTTGCTCATAGGTAGATTTAATCTAAAATCACAAATTTACAGCAGTTTTGGTGGAGGTCCTAAATATCACTTCAGCAGGTCTCTATATCATTAAAAAGGTAGGCATAGATATAAGTGGCTGGCTGGAAAATTTTAACATAATTATTAATTAAATGTAAATGTGTCAATGAAATTACCTTAATAATTTCAAAACATAGAAAAATAGGGTTTTATTAATATGGAATGGGGAAAATGGGGTGATGAATCTATCTTCTTATATTTCATTAGGAAAAGAGATCCTCACAAAGAATTGACTTACAATCTTTAGGCGAGTCAACTCAATGGAGGAATCTGTTGGTTTCCTTATGATTCATGATAGGGGTACCAACCTGAATAGCACTTTTCAGAGAAAAACTAAAAAATAGTAAATCAACTCAATTATGCCAATTCCAACTTGATTAATCAATTTAAAACATAATACAAACAAAAACAACAAACTTCCTGCAAATTTGGAAATGGCAAGAGGGTGTGTACTTGTCATCAAAATGCAATTTTTGAAGGCTGTCTGTGACTCATTTGAGTACAGGCGAATGGGTCCTTGTGCAAAGGTTTACAATATGATTTTACAGACTTTGGGACTTGTGTTTGCACTCCTGATTCCCCTAGATCCCACAGTTGGAAATTCAAAAATAAATTTGGTATATGAGTTTCCGCAACTTGATAACAAAAGTGACGATAAATGCAACTTTACAAAATTGCTTTTTTGAGGTCTTCAAATTTTCTTCAACCTATAAACTTGCACATACACAAGAGGAGAAAAATTGTTTGTTTTTGGTGGATGGGGGTTTTCCTTGGTCAAACCTTGTTTTGGGAATTAAACCTTGAAATGAAACAATAATGAAGGAAGGAATGATGAATGGAAATGCTATGTTGCAACTCACCAAAACCTTGATTTGAAACCTTTGAATGCAGATCCTTGAAGGATTGAAACTTGCATGAAATGGCTTGAATTGGAAGTTGATTTGATGACTTGAATATATGTTTGAACATGCTCCAAAAACATGCATGATGGTAAAAGACTTTGACATGATACTTGAGATCTTGATTGTTGATGTAGATGACTGATAAATCTAACCTTGAATGCTCTTGACAATAATATTTGTTTTTAGGATTGATCTCTCAAAAATCTAATAAAACTTCTCTCTTGATTTGATTAAAATAACCTTGTATTTATAGATATCTATTCTTAATTTCCCGAAAATTAATTATAAGCTATTGAAATTTGAATTTGGGATTTTATAAAAATACCGCCAAAAACATGTTTTAAATTTGGTTCCAAAGGCCTAGGGAGGACCCATTTTCCCATGGGCAAATGGGTCCTAGGTCCCTATTCTTAGAACACACATTGTTCAAGGTAATTAATTATGTGTTGACATTAATTTTTGTCAGGTTTCCCCTTTGGAAAATGTAATTTATTAGGCTTGTAGATGTAAAATAGGGCTTATTAAGGCATAATTAAGTCCAATTTAATTGAGGAGACCCAAACAAAGCATGAAAATGTAAAGGAGTACATTTTTCTACACTACAATAATAATAAGTTTAATTTTTTAATTTTTTTATTGTAAAACAAGAATCAAAAGTTGTCTTTTGAAATTATATTATTAAAAAAAGAGGTTGTTATTCTAATAGATTCTATTTTCTATATAGAATGATTAAAAAATTTTAAGTTAAATTTGAAATATTTATATTAGGAATGAAGTTGTCTTTGTCTATTTATGTTGATTCATCTTCCATTGAAAAGTTGTACTAATTATTTTTAAATGTTATTTACTAGGATGCAGATATAATGTGGTTACGAAACCCATTCCAAAGGTTCTCAATGGGGTATGATTTCCAAATATCTTGTGATGACTACAATCATAATCCACATGATGTCTCAAACCATCCAAATACATGATTTTCATTTGTTAATGCTAATGAACAAACTACCAAACTCTATGAACTTTGGCATGCCTATACTACTCGATATCCCTCTACAAATGATCAGAGAGTTTTTGATAGGATGAAATATTCCAAAAATTTTACTCCCACTGGCCTAAATATCTTGTTCCTTGATACAAGTTACTTTGGTGGATTTTGTTAGCCAAAGGCAAAACTAGAAGATGTTTGCACTATGCATGCAAATTTTTGTAAAGGTTTAAGGGCTAAGATTAGTGATCTGAGAGCAACTCTTAATGATTGGGTGTTATTCAAATCATTCAATCCAAATTCTCTTTTTGAATTAAGAGGAAGAAGAGAGGTGGATTGGAGGAACAAAACAAAATGTCAAGATTCCTTGCATCATAACAAGCCTTATAGATGAAATTTTAATGATTTTGAACTATTGGAGAGAAGCAATTGTAAATATGGATTAAATTTGAGATTATCTTTCCAAGTTTTGTAATAAAATAATATAATTTGTTGGATTTAATTTTTCTATAGTTGTGTGTTAGAGGATTTTAAAAACAATGTTGGTTTATTATAATGGTAAAAAATGTATACTCATGCTCTTCTTCTTTATGTTTTGGTCTCACTCTAATTAGATCCTAAATATAATAATTAGCTTACAAATGATCTATTTTTCCATATGAATTCATTCATAATATTATCACATCTTAAACTTTTTCTAAATTATCCTCATTTTATTTTAATTCTTAGATCTACCATTTATCATCTTAGATAAAATCTACAAATACATGATCTACACCATGAATAAAAACCTTATCCTTTTAAAATTTGAAGGTCAAATTAATACCTTATCAACCACTTTATTAATCATTATAAATGAAACTAACAAATATATTTTATTAATTTATATGGTTGGATACTCATTCAAGGGTGAATTGGATCTTATATCATAGAAACATCTCATGATGATACTTTTTGACTTAAAAATAAGATATTAAAAAAATGCAAGCCCACATATTATTTATTTGTTTGGTTCCCCACCACTATTATGAACCAAACATCTTGTATATGTTAAGACATTGTGTGCCGTGTGATGTTCGCTATCCTTTTACAGTAATCAATTTTCTTTCTGTGCAACCTATAATATATTAGTTCCTCCCATGGAACTATAACGGAGGCCTCAATGCTTAAACAGTTATTAATCTCTGCTGGAACAACCAATCAGCATGCATAATTATTTCAAAATTTGTCTTCGGTTTTCTATTTTGTATGCAAACTATTGTTTGCAGGATTTTTGGCACTCTGTGATTGGGGTGTGAAATGGGTCTATATATTGTCAAAGGCTCTGCATATGTTATGAGGGAAGAGAGTGCACCAAAAACGAGTCTTATGTACAGAGGCTCCTGCAGATTGTCAGAAGACTAGAGAAGGCCTGAATATTTAGGCTCCTATAGTTTGCATGCAAAGGAAACATGGCTATGGTAACAGTGTTTGCATGCAGAGGAGACATGGAAAACATTCTCTCCACATGAATGGAACATGAAAACGGTAAGCATCATTGTGTTTGGTATTCGATTCAACAGTAGTGAGCACCCCCCTTCATACACAGCAGGGTAACCTGGGTACAAACAACCTCCATGAGAATGCACTGGCTCGATATGTGAGAGAACAACAAATATGTAAGGGGCCCAACTAACTACCTTGCCGCATGTAGTCACAACGATCATCCAACTTTTATTATCCATCAGATTTCAAGGTCCAGTTGCAATTCTAGTTTGTACAACCTGCATTCTTTAAGTTGTATCTTTTTATTCGATAAGTGTTTAATAGGGATGTTAGCAAAGGTTTGTCGAATTTTTCTTTACACCTGCTAATTGCTTTAGCTTGAAAGTTTTTGAGGAATTTTCAACAAGCACATTTAATGCATTTCCTGCAATCATTATAGTCCTTGAGGCCGCATCTCTTTGACGAATTCTGTTAAACAATTCATATGCCTGGTATATGCTTCCACATTTTGCATACATATCTAGTAGGAAAGTTATAACTTCGTCTGACAAAATATCCCTTATCCTTTAATTGATGTCTATACCTTGTTCGAAAGCTCCTATTTTGGTACAGGAAGGGAGGATGGTGAAAAGATTGTGTAATTTTCTTTACGCCTGCCAATTGTATTTGTTTGAAGGTTTACAATTTTTTTTTCGACAAATCCATTTCCTGCATATCCTTCAACCATTGCAGTTCAAGAGGATACATCTCTTAGAGGCATTCTGTCAAATAGTTCACATGCCTTGACTATGCTTCCACACCTGGCTTACATGTCTATCAGACACTTGCAACTATAACATCTGACAAAAATTCGCCTTCGTTTATCCTCTGATGGATGTCCATACCCTATTCCAAAGTTTTCATGTTAGCATGGGTAGGCAGGATGCTGGGAAAAAATTGTGGAATTTGGTTTTACATCTGCCAATTGCATTCACTTAAAATTTTGTAATGCCTTTTATAAAAATTCCATTTTGTGCATATTCCGTAATCGTGGCATTTCATGAAGCCAAATTTCTTTCAGGCTTATGTCAAACACTCAATGCCTTGTTTATGCATCTGCGACACATTTTGCACGCTTGTCTACCAGAGCATTTCAAAATATAATATCTAAAAAAATCACCCTTCCATTATGCTTTGTTTGGTGTCCATACCCTGTTCCAAAGCGCCCATTTCAACATAGGCGAGGAGGATGCTGGCAAAAGTTATGAAATTTGGCTTTACACCTACCAATTGTGTTTGCTTAAATGTTTCTAAAGCGTTATCAAGTTATCAACAAATCCATTTCGTGTTGCATATCCTGCAACCATTGCATTCCATGCGATGACATCCCTTTGGAGACATTTTTCAAATAGTTACATGTGTCTTGTCTATGGTTTCTCATTTTGCATGCATGTCTACCAAGGCAGTTGCAAATATAACATCTGACAAAATTCTACCTTCCATTATGCTGTGATGGACGTCCATACCTTCCCTGTTCAAAAGATCCCATTTTGGCACAAGCAGGGAGGATGCTGGTAAAGCTTGACGAGTTTGGCTTTGGACCTACCAATTGCTTTTGGTTGGAAGTTTCTCAAGTCTTCTGAACAAATCCATTTTTTGCAAATCTTGCAACCATTACAGTCCATGAGATCATATCTAGTTGTCATTCTATCAAACTCATGTCCCTTCTCTATGATACCACATCTACATACACGTCTAACAAGAATGTTGCAACATCTGATAAACTTTCTCAATCCCTTATGCTTTGATCTAATATAAAGGTCATGGATTTTGGCTTTACACCTGTCAATTGCATTTGCTTCGAGGTTTCTAAAGCATTTTCAACAAAGCAATGGTTTTTTTTTGTTTTGTTTTTTTGGCATATCTTGCAATTATTATAGTTTAAGAGGACACATCTCTTTGAGGCATTCTGTCAAAGAGTTCAGGTGCCTTGTTTATGCTTTCACATTTTGCATAAATATAAATACTAGGGTAGTTGCAACTATAACATTTGACAAAAATACCCCTTCCTTAATCCTAGATGAATGTCCATACCCTATTCCAAAGCTCCCATCCTGGCACAAGTAGGCGTGATGCTGGGAAAAGTTGTGGAATTTGGCCTTAAATCCATCAATTGAATTTGCTTGAATGTTTGTAAAGCTTTTTTTGGTAGATTGTTTTAATTTTGCAGTTCATTTTCTTACCACACTGTCTCGTCTTCCTAGATTATCTTTCAAGCACTATTTTTAATGAATTCATTTTTCTATTTCAATGCATCCATCTATTCACAAGTCTTATATAAATGGGTGGCATGACTAAAGCTTTAGACCTAAGAATGTCTCCTTCATGGACAACCCAATTTAAATTGTTGGTTCTTCGTATTCTTGTCATTTGATAACATTCCCCTACTCCTACGATTCTCATGTTGTTTTTCTTCCAACAATATGGCCACATGTAGAGAGCATTGATCATCACCATCCTTTTTCATCTAACAAGCCATTTTAGATCTTGTAGTTTTTTCAAACATGGAAAGGTTGAGTGCTTCAATTTACTTTTGCATGCAGGTCTAAAACCTTATGTTCAACAACAAATTATACAATCCTTACATACTACAAAACTAATCAAACAAGCTGCAAACAGAAAAACCGTTCTTGCACACTTTGACAAGAAATTCATTGCTCTACAACTCTTGTTGGTAATACCCTTGATGGAGGATAAACAAAACATTCTTTGGAGTCTTCTCCAGTTAGCAATCATGAAAGCTATTGTAGAAATTTATTTTGGAATTCGATTGAAATCTTAAATAATGTATCATTTGCATAATTCAAAGCACTCACAAAGCTAGAATAAATCATTTTTTAGCCTCAATATGTAGACCTTAAAAGAAAGCTGTGCTAGCCTTCTTTCAATATAGCCATAATTTTCATTTTACTTGCTTGTATTTGTCTCTTTGCATATAATCTTCTAGATCTTTATCATTCACATTAGAATGCTATTCATTAAGTCTAAATTAGAAAAGCATATTATAAAATTTATAACGAATAAAAGAAGTAGAATGTATATACATCTGTCATAAAGTCTATATTTTTATAATATATATTAATACATATAAATATAAAGAGATAGTATAATCAGTTTTTAGTCATTCAAATAATCACACTCTAATTGGGTGTAGTTAATTATAACAAATATTAGACATAAAACATAGCAGTAAAATATATAGGGATAGAAAATAAATTAAAGTGAGCTTATGTCCAACATGTGAATGCACATATGCCAAGAATAGTTGTATAGTATAATGTCTCTAGTGAGCCACTTGTCTTTGCAAAACTACAAAATCATGATAATATCATTACACGTGATCCATCTCCAACTTAATAAGGAATCACACTCATTCCTAGTGTGTCCTTATAAACCATATGGAAAAGAGAAAATTTGGATAACTTAATATAAAAAATCCCAATTTTTTTGTTATAGCACTATTTGAAAATTATATCAATCAAATTAGATATCTATAATCATAGGACCTATCAAATGGTTCATCCTCAAATCTTCAATATTTAGGACCAAACAATGTCCACAACTATCACAAACAACTTAGGAAAAATCTAAACATACCAACGATGCCACATGATCAACAAATCCACAAAATATTTGAAGCAAACATCAATCAACTTTGTGAAGTCTTCACTCAAATTGCACAAGATTCCCCCCAAGTAGATGAGAGAGTAGAATACGAACAATGTCCCCCCTTGGAAGGGAAGCACACTAATGCAAAAGTACAAAATGGATAGAAATAATCCTTTGGGATAATTGCATCAACACAATCAATTTAAGTCATAAAAATTCAAATCATCAAAGGAATATCAAACACATACAAAATTTATAACACTTTGAAGAAGAGCACTATGATCACAAATAAGAGCATTGACAACACTCAATATAGTTCTATTTGTAGTATCTATAACAATCCTCGACAAAGGTGTCACAATTGTTGTATCAAAAGAAGTGTATGGTCAACTTGTACATGATTTGTAATACATAACACATGTTTGGACATTTATGAAAATAATGAGAAGAATCATGTGTATGATGACCACATGAAGAACATAGGTGTAGGTCAAAGAAAGAAGCTAATGCATGAATATGAAGACCACAATAGAAACACAATTTCAATTGAACCAATTTAACATTGGTAGCAGAAGATTCAACTTTACATGTATCCATAAGCCCTCTAGATATGAATTTGATGGGTTTCAAATGTTTTGATCCATAATATATGATAATATCTTATAAAATCTTATAACATAGACCACATTTTTCCTTATTTTTTAGATTAATAAATTCAAACAATGGGTTTTGACTGATAAATAATAAAGCTAGACATTTTACTAGATTTATCTATATAGGTTTTGAAAAAAAAATTTGCTTGACTCAAACACAACATTTTTCTTATGTGACACATGCGAAGATGAAATATATGTTTGCTTGATTTTGAATGTAATAATTTTGTTTTCTTCACTTGCTTGCTATGTGGAAGTGCTAGAAGAAGGTACATTTTGATTAACATCTTTCTCCTATGCTAAGGAATTGGATGTTTGATCTTGTAACCTATCTATTTTCTCTTGTATAGAAAAATATAATGAGTATAAAATTGCATAACACTAGGCTTAAATAGCTTCCAATACTCTTCTATTTGATTAGCTTCTTTTGAGTTGTCAATTTTAATGCATAAAGATAAAATGACATCTTCATACAACACTTCACAACACCTTCACAAGGCATCATAAAGTCTTAATAATTTGAATATTCAAGACCTAATGTGAATGTATAAGTCACATTACAACATTAAATCTAAGCAAAATAGGCCAAGCATCACAGGAAAAAGACCTAAATGACCATGAAAATGTCCAAAGATCCATTTTTCTATGGTACAATCACTAATCTTTGGATCCTCATCAACCAATCCATCCCATAACTTATCATCCCATACACACTTGGGATTCACTAGATATCAACTCGTGTTTTTTGCATGCTTTTGATTGATTTTATGCATGTGTTTGTATTTGTTTGTTGTCTATATTCATAGTATTCCATACATCACATTATCAAGAATGCCCTCATCCTTCATATGATTGTGTGCCTTGAAAATTTGTCTTTTGTATCACTATGATATTTGTGGCTTATTTATTTTTGTGTCAGTCCATATATGTATGACATATAATCATCATGATCATTTATATCATGGTGCATAATGATAGTGCTACAAAAAATAAAAGGTTTATCTTTGCACATGAAGTTACTTTGACCACATTCATCCTTCATCCATTTTTACCATTTCCCATATTACTTTCATTCATCCATCCTCTAAACCACAAAATACAATGCTATTGTAGCTACATTACATCCTAATGAGAGATCAACATCATTCATGTACAACCATGCAATCTAGAACTACAATACCCAATCATCCAGGTGACATCAATCAATATGTCAAATCCTCATCCATCATCAATTCTATATCCATGGCATGAACATAATCCCAATACGATTTCTCTCAAGTAATATTTTATCCATTATGACATATTTTTACATCTTCCTTTATCTTTCCAAGAGATTGCCTAGGTGCCATTTTTTTCCACAGGATTTCTTGAGGGGGCATTACCTCCATCATCATATGTACTCTTCTAGGTGATCAAGGCAACTTCCCATCAAAGCTCCACTCCATCCTACTTTTTATTATTATTTGATATAATGCCACTTAGGACATTGTATCAAAGAGGGGGAAAATATATTTAAACCTAAATTTATCCTTGTACAAGCTTACCCAGAAATTAACTAAATGATTAAATTATTTAGTTAATCCCATTTCACCTAATATACCCCACTTGATTATTTATTTCCCCTCTTGCACATAATTAAATAAGTTTATTACTTAATTATCCTATTTTCCACCTCATGTGGCTAAAATATTTAATTTTATTTATTTAATTAAATTTTATATTCTCTCCACCAAAATCCAAGAATAAAAGAGCTCCTAAATGCACTTGTCCCCCATATTCCTATAGTTGTAGCAACTAACAATTTTTAGTAATTGCAATCCTATCCCTTCAAAATTAAATAATTCCCATCATGACCCTTCATCCTCTCCTCAATCCTACGAAAGTCTTCTCATTAATTCTACATGATTGATCTTCTCATCACATCTCTATAAATTCACCTTCCCTCCCAAAAAAATACAAATTGGCACACCATTCTATGCATTTCACCAATCCACTTTATGCTATCAAAATATTTAATTTTATGTTAAAATAATTCATATCCCAATCATCATTGGACAAAATAACACTTGTAATGGATCTTTATGGTAACATGTGCTTTGTTTTCTTTATATGAACTTCATTTGCATGCTTTATCTGAGGTTTGTGATAGTTTAGAATATGAATATTTTGACTTGTATTCTTTCCATTGAATTTTAAACTAGTGCTTACAACTATTTTTACTTCTATTCATATGTTTAACAATTGATATTTTAATTTAGTGACTACGCAATTAAGTGCCCCACATTATAATTATGGATTCTCATGATTGTTGAATACTATATGAATTTTCAAATTGGCACATTTCCTTTGGATTGTTTAGATTGGATTATTTCCCTTTTCTCACTTCAAAAATATAAGATTATAGGATATATCTTATGAAGATCTAGCTTCAAAAATTTGAACGTTATCCCATATATATTGTCTTGTGTGTATGAGATTTATCATGTTGGTACAAATATTTCTTTAGTTGAAATTTGGATATCAATAGTTTTGGCACAAATGGTGAGACACAAAATAGTTTAAGCTATAAAATAGGTTGAACTACTTTAGGAATAATCAATTTTATGATCAAAAGAATTGTGACCAAATCATTTGGAATAATCAATTTTTTGATCAAAAGACTTGTGACCAAATCACTTGTGGCTTCTCATCCTAGAATCTTGGTTCCATTATTAAATTTTGATCCCTAAAAGGAGAAATATAAGACTGGGCCCTCACAACCACCTTCTCAAATGAAGACAAGGGGTTCCTAGAAAGTTTTTTCTTTGGAATAATGGTAACCATCTAGTATGCCAAATGCCCCAAGGCACATGGGACCCTATTTCTACTACTGCTTTGAAATAATTATCCAAATTATATGGAGAAGATTTTAAAACTTGAAAAGATCATCATAGAGATGTTGCAAATACTTGTATAGTTCATTAGGTAGCTAAATAAAAATTTACCTTAAAATTACTTGTGACTTATTTTAAAGGAAATGAACTTGATTGGTATCAATCATTAGCTCCCAACTAAATGAATTCATGGGATCAATTAGGAAATATATTTTTTGAAAGTTTATAAGAGAAAGGCTCGATTGTTCTTCTTTATTGCAACAAATGATTACTATAAAGAGATCTCTATAGGAGGTTATCCTTGACTTTAATTCAAGGTTCTAGAAGACTTGGGGTTAGGATACTTGTAGTTGCATGCCCACCCATATAAATTATTTATATTCTATTGAAAATATCTTAATTTAGATATATCAATAATGATGCAATATCTTGGTGGTTAAAGTCTTGCTATAACATATGATCTAGTAGTAAGAGTAGAAAATAACCTCATTGATGCTATAAGGCTACTGGACCTAGGCCCCCTATGCTCGTATTTGCAATTTTTTTATTTCATTATATGAAGAATAACCAATAATTAGCCATCCAACACTAGCCTTATAATAAATTCCACCAACCAAGGTATAATCAATTCCACCATCTATATACACCTATTCCTAAATAAATCTGGAAATGAATGATGTGAAGCAATTGCTACATAATTTCTCAATTGAGATTATCAATATCAAGAGGTATCGAGAATCCTAACATTGGTAAAATTCCCAAGGAAACTAAGGCCAATGCCTTTCATTCCAACCAAATAGATTTCATAATCAACAAATCCAAGGATATATTTTTGCACAACCCATTAACCAAATTATACCAATACCTATTCCATTGTGAATAATCCCTCCTAATCCAATGAGAGGCTAGATTCTCACAAAAAAAAACTATTTAGAGGACTTGAACTATGTAATGAGTCACATGCCTCCAAGGCTTGTCTAGAAGAGGAAATTTATAATTTTTTTTTTTTAGCAAAGACAATCCATTGCAAGAGTATGATTAATGGCACCAAAGTCATTATATCCATCTATAAGAGTAAAAAATGATGTTTGAAAAATCGTATGGAAGGTATGTCCCTATAACAAGAAGGAAATCACCTTTGAGTATGAATTATTTTTTTGGATAGAAAAAAGAAGAAGCAATATTCACAAATAACTCTAATGCTCCTAGAGCTTTGCAAGTTTAGCTGGACTATTTCTCAAAATATAAGAAAAAAGTCATATAGAATTTCATAACAAAAGCACAACCCAAGCTAATGATATGATAGATACTAGTTATTGAGAGCTTCAATATTGAATAAAAAAGATAAAGTTACAAAGTTTTCCAAACATATCCAATTGAAAAGTGGAAATTCCAAGGTATATAAATAACCCTAGGTGTGTCACAAAGGCTAGAGATTTAGGATCACTTATTTTAGTTGATCAATTGAAGAGAACACAAACCAATGTTTCACTCTGGGATGTTTTAGAAACCCTTGAGAAAAATATTTTTCTACAATAATCTTTAAATAAGCAAGAGGATTTGACAATAATTATTGATGCAACCACTAAATTTATGGGGAAGATGGCTAAAAGAAGGTCACACAAGTCAATCAATCTATAGTCCTTCACAATGTTGGTGTTAAGGTAAGCAAGTAGAAATCCATACCATTACTTTTAACATTGATCATTGGCAAGAAATTTTTGTACAATTCCATTGTAGACTCCAATGCAAGCACCACTATCATGGATAGGAAGATAACATATTCCTTGGGTCTAAATATAGGCCAATGGAGAAGTGAGTTATGTAATTAGATGGAAAAGGGTTTAAATTGTAGGAGTCATAAGAGATCTCCCCCTTACACTATATGCATGTCCAAACACCATTGTGCTTGAAGAAGTGGTACTAATTGATATACTATCCACCTTTGGACTATGCATATATCTAAAGACTTCATAGTGAAGATAATGGGATATCTATCCCTAGGATGGACCCAAATGTCCCTCAAAACCAAGCATGGTTTTAAAATGAAAGTACTATCATGATCTCAATAGAAATAAAAAATCACCCATGAGGTGATGGTCAATGCCAAACTTGCACATACTTTGATCACTAGGGAAAAAATGATCAAACGTTGAGTTTCTAGAAGAAGAGGCCTATTCAAGCAATAAGACTGATGAAGAAAAAACATGTCTCTTTGAGATTTTCTAGTTTGATCCATATGGAAATTTTGACTAAATAATTTTCCTAGGGACATATGCCAGTTATAACAAATACCAAATTATCCTTGACATAAATGAATATCTAGAGGTGTCAAACAAGAAGGTTGATAATGGATCCATACTATGAAAAATATATTTTTTTGGCACGCTAGGTGTATAAATGGATTAAGAGTAGGTATATTCCTCACCTCTTTAGAAGGGAAAAATATTATGAAATATTTCCTTTTCAATTTAGATATACTAATAAAAAATAAAAATATGAATCTCTAATACTTGGGATTCTTTTGGCTAAAAAATTAAGGAAAAAATAACTATAGATATTTGCTAACTCATAATTAGTTATCAAACAAATTAGAGAGAAGACAACTACCAAGAATGTAAAAATCACACTCATATCACCTTATTCCTACAATAGTATGGGCAATTCACTGATCAAATTCAACCCAAAATTTAAGAGGCATATGAAGAACAAGTATTACAAATTAAATCTTATAAGCTTCAAAAAGGGTTAATTACCCTAGAGAATTTGTTCATTCTTTATGACACTAAGCTTGACTAAAGGATATTCACTATGATCAAAGGAGATTATGTGGAAATAAAAGTATTTCTTTGAAAGAAGGTTAAGGTTGAAAAGATACATGTACCCAAGTAGAAGTAGATTTAATCTTATTTATCTTTGTGCTAAACATGACCAAGTCATGGCCTACAGTTATAATGAGTTAAATGACTATAACAAGGAAGTGATTTATCATGTACAATTGAGACCTCCCCTAAGTCTAAGCCAATTTATTTTATGTTAAATGAATTAATAACTCTTTTCTTTCTCTAGGGATTTTTGGAAGTGCTATAGGAGATTTGGATGATGAAGGGTTCTCTTTGGGTATTTCTACATCTAAATTTAGTTATAGATTAGGGTTTAGAGGAGCTAGTAAATAAATAAATGAATTCTTAAATATTAAAATTTATAATAAAAAAAAGGAAGATCTTGACCACTAATCTCTCTTGTGATGTGACATTGGAAGAATTTTTCTGATAGAACTTGGTAGCATGTATGAAGATCTAATGAAAACACACTTATATTTTACCTTGTTTGCAATAGTCATCTACATCACTGATAGGAAATGAGTTTTGTTGTTGAGTATGGAGGTATTTTTATTTATGTTTTGTATAACATGAGTGAATTATATAATGTGTGTGCATTAGCTATAATACAATCATTCTATTATGAACATTTTGACCCCTGATTTGGTGCACTCACTTGTCTCCAATAGGAAAGCACCATTTTCAAGAAAGATCTTGAATATGGATTTGAGTTTTGATTTTGAGGTTTATTATGATTAAATGTTTTTAAATTTCTTCTAAATTATTCAATTTGTGATTTGACATACTACTCCCAAGAATTCACATCCATAAAGGACTACTAACATGACAAATGAGCTAAAAAGGATTTTCCTAGCTTTCCAATTTGATAATTCAACATTCCTCCATCTATTTTATAGTAAGTATAAAATTTTCCATACACCCCATATCCTTTTTTCCCCTATAAATATATCCAAGGGTGATCCCATCACAATGGGCTATACTTTTCGGCCAAACTTGACATTGAACTGAACTTTTTTAACTAAATCTTCATTTTTAGACACCTATAACTGCTAAACCATGATGAATTTGAAGATGATGCAAACTAGTGATTTGTGACATTTTGTTTGTAGATTCTAAATATATATTTTAAATTTTTTTGGAATCAAATTGTATTTTTTTTCCATCTCCTCCGATAACTAATTTTTTAATAGTTAACACCCATTTTAAAGAGTGATGTTTGCTGTATAACACAACTTTTTTTTTATGAAAGATAAAATTCTAAATTTTTTGAATTTAGATTTGCAAATCATGATATCTAGCACCTTCATTTGGTTTCATAGTGTTTTATTAGATATTTTGTTCTTAATTAAGTTTTGAAGTCAAACCAATTACAATTTAGACATAGGTGTACTATATAACAAATAAATTTTTTTGTACGTATCAAAATTCAATTTTTTTTGTTGGATCAAGGACATCAATACCAAGCACCTAGATATTTTTTAATTTTTTTTACTAATCTAGTATTTTTTCATATGCACATAAAACAGAGAGCTTGATTTTCAGTGAAAACCCTATGTTTAATTAAACTAAAAAAATACATAATAAAACCAAAATATATTAAAACTATACTTGATAGAGAGCTTGTTTTGAGGACTATAATACTCCAGCTAGGTTTTTCAAGTTGATTCCATTTTGGATCTTCAACTCCAAGCCTTTAAAGCCAAAAAGTCTGCTAAAAGTGTAGATGGAGGGGGGCCATGAAAGGGGTTCAGCTTAGGATTAATCCCTTTTAGAACCCTTTTCTCGAGTGAAGGGGTTCATGAACTCTTAAAATAACATTAAAAAAATGAAATACCATTATTTTATTCAAGAAAAATGCTAACTAAGGGTTCCAATGAACCCATTAAAGGAAAAGGGGTTTGCTTGAATAGGGGGGTTTGAGTGAACCACCCTATTCTAGCGAACCCCCCAAATTTTTTTGAGTGCCCAAAAAAATTTTGTTCGTCAATGATTTGTAACACACTTATGTGGGATCACCCCCAAACTACTTGCCTATTTTGGAAATCAATCCCAAGGTACTTGTATTCTTCCACTATTTCCAATGGGCTTCCTTCTAAAACAAAGCAAACTTGTTTCATTTTTCTTCTTAACAAAGATATCATGACTTTGGCTTTTCTAGCTTTCAATTATATCCCATCCTTTTGGTGGAAGAGTTATAAGGCCTTTAGATTCTCTCTTAAACCATGAAATATTTTTGCAATTAGGATAAGATCATCAACATATAAAATTAGCTTCACCATGTAAGTAAAAAGTTGGATACCCATCCAACAATATTATTTAACCAATCTTCAAGTTTATCAATATATGATTGAAATGAAGTTGGTGGTAGAGGGTAGCCCTATTTGATGCCAATGCCAATTCAAATACATTTTGACATTCCATATATTTTGTTTTGGCTTTAGA
The DNA here is from genome assembly GCA_007258455.2 of Sequoia sempervirens. NCBI lineage: Eukaryota > Viridiplantae > Streptophyta > Pinopsida > Cupressales > Cupressaceae > Sequoia > Sequoia sempervirens. The sequence goes on from VDFB02365571.1 coordinate 112,596, forward strand.
TTTGACATGCTCATAAATCTATGAACTCTTGCTCTATATACACCTAGAATTCCAAATTCTTCCATCCTATTCCAAAATTTTCCTCTAAGCACAATGTTAAAAGATTATTTGAGTCTATTTTTTTCTACTTACAACTCCACAACATATTTCTCAGATTAGAACAATTACCCAACCATGCTCTTTACCAAATTTACACTTTTCATTCTAAATTGATAGTTTCTTATATCTTTCAAAATTTGGAACTTTGTAATTATCACAGAAACATGCATTTTTTTGAGAATGATAATGTCCTTCCTATCTACAGTGAACCCCAACCTAGGTCCTTTCCCCAAGGGTAGCCTCTATAGTTCAACTTACCACATGTGTAGGTACTCTTAGGAGATTGAATCCCTATTTCATGTATGCAAAACACTTGCTAATGTTGAGATTTCTCATTTTGAAGCCATGCCCACTTTCCTACTTCTCTTCTTGTTTTCACTTTCTCCCATTCCTTCCTTCAATCTTGTTGGGTAATGGTTAGGTCTTTGTCTAGATATATGTGTGTGCCAATAAGAATCTCATGTTCTTTAGTGCCATGTTCTTTTCCTCTATTTCTTATGATAACTCTTACATGCTCGTCCCTTCCACCTATTTGTTTTCCAATCTTGTTTGCTTAATGGATATAGTCTATCCACTATAATTGGTCTTTAAGGACGTTTCTTGCTAAAATGGAAAATTTTCTCCTTCTCGCCAGAGTCCTTCAATCCTTTAAAAATAGTGATACTTATAGCCTTGTTATGCTCACCTTTTTCTTCTTTTATTTTCATTTTAACTTATTCCTCTATGATTTTCATTCACTATCTTGGTGGTTTGCTTACTATTTGTTACCAAGACATTGCCTATTCAATCTCAACCCTTAATTGATTTTCTTATATTTTCATGTTTGTAGTTATAGATTGGATGTATTTTATTTATTTCATGTCACTTCCTTCCATCAATTTTGGGTTATTTTCTTCTATTGTTTTCACCTAGTGTAAATCTTGTTTTAACATGGTCAACTCTTGCTACCCCCTTTCTATGATGTTTTGCAAGTTTATTACTTTGAGTATTTTATTCTCTCACAAGTTTCCAATTGGATTCCTCATATTGCCCATTTTCTTGTAAGGTTTCAAGTCTCCTTCTCATGCTCATGAGCCCATTAACATATATCTCAGAAGACCATATTAACATTGTAGATGAGGGGCTATATATATATTTGTTATCTTGGGACTCTTCTTTTCAACTTTTCTTTCTATGAATGTTTATCTTGTTTTGGTTTGTTTCTAACTCTTTCTAAAGTGACAAGCCCATTTTCTCCTTTCATCTCCACCTTGTGTCATTTGCTTTCTTATCATTTTTTGTGGTTTAATACTAATAGTTGAGGTATTGCAAGTTGTTCTCAATAAAATCATGAAGAATCTTTATTCTTTGTTTGCTTCAATTTTTGGGTCTACCAATACCTTAGAATTTATCTATATTACTTTGCATTGTATCCAATCAATTTATGACTCCTTCATAAAGGTTGAAATTAGAATTTAGGTAGATAATTGAAAGCTCATTTGAAAGTTAGAGAGTGTGACTCTAAGAAATTACAAAACCCTCATAATACAAAATTCCTAATGCTAAACTTGATAATTACATTTGAGATTCTTTCATAATTTTACTAGCATTCATTGTGTTCATTATTTATTTCATCACTATACTTTTGAGTTTTCATTTACCTTTTTTTTTCAATTTTTTCTATTATAGACCCTTAAAACCCTAGATAAACTTTGACCCTAAACCCCTCTTGCTAATTAGCCATTTATTCAAATTCCCCCCATATATATATATATACACCGTAGGGCCCACCTAGTCATTGTTGACTATGCACTTGTCATTCAAACTCGCCTTGACTATTTTACTTTTGTTTAATTTGAAAGCCCCCCACCTTGGACTTTCCACTTTCCCAAAACAACTTATTTCACCCTATAAGCTAAGAATTTAAACACCTAAATCACAAACCAGATGCACTTATCTTGTAAAATAATACATATGCATTGAAATAAAAGGATAAACTATAGCTAATGGTTTCATACACAAATAGATAAAGTGCTAGACTTGACTTTTTTATATGAGTACATATATGAACATTAAATTTACATATTCCCAGATATTTTAAAAATTATTTGTATTTTTTATATTTTTAATTTGATTAATTATATAATTATATAAAATTTTTATTTTTATTTATTAAAATTAAAAAATATTTTAAATTAATAAATTAGAATATTTTCTTTCTTGATTCATAAACTTACAAGTGATTAATCACTATATTTAAACTTTAAAAAATTATAAGTTTTTTTTTTATGTATATCTTTGTTTTACATGTTATGTATTTTAGAATTATTATGTTTATCATTAAATATTAATATTTTGTTGTATAAATGACTATCAAATTCAAGGTAAAAGATAAATGCATTTATTAGCATGTTCATTTCATAACTTTCCACCCCTTGTTGCTATTGTAAAGTGCCTCTCAACATTAATAAAATACATGCATGTGTATTTAAATAATGTAAGGCATGTCATGGCTAATGCAAGGAGTTATGGTTTAATGAGCATGGTTGCCATGAATGAATATGAACCATCAACTAGGGGGAAAAAAATGACATTTAGGCATTCAAGATCTAAGATGACAAATGTAGGGTCCAAGGAAACAAAAAATACAACATATTTAAGACATGAATATACATATAAGATTAAGACAACCATATTTATAAACTTGAACACACCCAAGAGTACTTGAACTACATTGTAACACATGGCTAAAAGGAAAACCTAACCAAAGACAAAAGAAACCCTAGTACAAGATACCTTAAATTAATTGTCAAAGTAGGGTTTATCAAAGCAAAGTAGGCGAAAAATGACAAAATTTTACATTTTGGGTTGGCCAATAGAATGATCATCAATATCATGAGGCAAAGGAGACCATTATGAAAATAATGAACACAAGAACTAAGGATCTCAAATATCACATGATTTGAATTCATTAAATCTATGGAGGGAAAGGTAAAACATGATAAAAAAAAATCTCCATATAAATTTTATCCATGTCCAAAGCATAGAATTGGATGACTGAATAAAAAACATAGGTAACATATGCGACAAATCAAATATAAGCATGTTAGAATCTAAAGTAAGTGCGTGCAAATAAGCCAAAGAAAAAATCCTAAGAAGACAATGATGCTATGTAAGGCAAGAGTGAAAGGGTGACAAACTAGGTTTTCAATGCAACCCTAAACCCTAAGTAAAGACCTAAATTTATGAAAAATCTAGAAAACTTATAACTCTAATATATGAAACCCTAAATTTAATAATTAGGGAGGGTAAGTTTACCAAGCTCAACAAAATGAAATAGAAAATAGTGATTCTATCTTTCCTTACAATGTAATATAGGTTAATTAATTAAATGCAACAATCAAACACTAATCAACCTAGTTTAGTTATAAGTTGTTGCAGTGGAATTAAATAGATCATATCAAACAATATTAGGTAATAAGCACATGGTTGAATCATAAATAACAATTAATGAAGATAGATAATACTTAGCTCCGTGACCAAAGAAATATGTTGATTTGTGAAGGAAAAAGATTAAATGTGTGAATGCCTTAAACAAATTTGTTTATGTGGATCCATTCAATAATATTCACAATCCACCTCCATGCCATCCATCTTCAACACCTTCACCTCCACCTCCGCCCACTCCACCTTGTAACCCCCCACCTCCACCACCTGAAATCAATGAACATGCTCGTTTGCAAGCACAAATCAATGCTTCTGCTAAAACCATCCAAGATCAAATCAACATTATTCAAAATGAAAAATGTGTCGCACCTCTTGTGAGGATGTTTGCATCTAGGATGCAAACCCTTGTTGATGCTGTCAGGGCTATGGATGGGATCGTAGATGAGCATCGACAATGGCTAGAGGAGAGGAAAACTCCTGATTTTGAAAAGGAAAACACAAAGAAATGAAGATCTATGCAGTAGAGAGCCATAATAGTTTATAAATTAAAACAATGATCTTAAATAGTTATGAATTTATAAATTGGGTGAACGATGGATATTTTGTGTGATGAATTTATAAATTTGGTTCCAAATGGATATTTTTAGTGACATGAATTTATGATTTTGGTTCTAGATGGATATTTTTAGTGACATGGACTTATGAATTTGGTGGAATTTATGAACTTATAATGAATAGTATATAATAGTATATATTTTATGACTATCTACTAGATCATGATTTCTCCTGCTGAAAAATTGTAATATATGTGTGTGTGTGTGTGTGTGTGTGTTAGACATAAAATGAGATTTTGTGAATGTTTCCAAGTTTATTGTTTAGTATGTATGTGCATGTATTAAAAATTTGCATAATAGTTCTTAAATTTTGAAATTTGTATATGTATGTATGTATGTATAGTTTAGTTTAATGATTTGTATGCATGCAAATTATGCATCATATTTTTTTATTTTAAATGTACATGTATATAAATTTAATTTTGAATTTTGTATGGGCATGCTCTTGAGTTGAACAATCAATGTATATATATGTGCATTTCAATTAAATATATGATCTTAATATATATGTTGCTCACCCTATTTCAATTAAATATATGATCTTAATATATGTATGCACATGGACTATTTTGTATGATTTAATGCAGATGCACATTTATATCGAGCATATCATGGATGATTTTAACATTGATGATATCATCAATCCACCACCTTAGCCACAGCCAAATCCGCCTCCCTCCCCCCTCCACCTCCACCTCCACCTCCACCTCCACCTCTACCTCCCCCTCCCCCTCCCCCTCCATCTAATATGCCACATCCAACACCTATTGCATTTGACGAGGCTTGCTTGAGAGCACGAATAAATGATCAAGTTGCATCCTTACAAAATCAAATCAATGCTATGAAGAGTCAAGCATTGATTCCTCCACATGTGAGACGTTTTGCATCTACAATGCAAAATGTTGTTGATTCCATCAGGATGATCAATTTTGATCTTGATAGGCATCAATGAGACAGAGAACAAATGAGAAAATTTTATTCTGATGGTCTCTCTTACAAACAAATATTAGACCTTAAAATAACGAAAGCCCATATAGCCCCCTACTTTCTTGACCCCGTTACTCGATAACCCATTCCACCCAACAAATCTAGAATATCCATGAGGTGGTGCATACATCCGCAGATGAGTGCACTTTTTTGGGATTGATGGTATATGGTTTTTGATAGTCCCCCACATGATAATTGGGAGTGCCCATTGTATTTTTTGAGAAAACTATATGTAGAGTTTGTTTTGGGGCAAAAGCCCAATTATTTTAATTTTAGATCATTTCAGGGTGTTGGTGGTGGCATGCCACAACAGAGATTAGGGGCAAGGGTTGATCACCGACGCCCCGTGCATGTGCAACCCCTTGTTGTTGCTCCTGGTCCTCTCATTCCTGCACATATACATCATCAAGCTCTGGTCTCAACATTAGGTTCCCTTAGTACACTCACAGGAGACCTTGATCAACACACTTCTGCGATAGTGAGTGGGGAGCATAGAGACGATGATGATGATGGAGGAGTTTTTTATGGAGTTGGTCTGAGTACCGCTCCAGGAGTGTCGAGGCCTGTCCCCCATATATGTACTAGTTGTCATCAAGTATGCTATGGACCTGATCAGGCCACACCTAGTTCAGTTGGATGGGGAGATTCTAGTGGTTCATCTGGTCGCATCAGTTCATTTTTAGAGTTCCTCATAGTAGAACATCACCCCGAGGACACTACGACACAGGTATAAATATGCATCTAGATGTACATTCATTTTATAAGAATTTTGATGGTTGTATATATCAAAGAAAAGTTTGCAATACATTTTAACAATCAAATTGTTTGGTGTACAGATGACACTAACGATGCAAGGGAAATCATCTGTTCCACGAGTACATACATCGACACTGGTCATACTCGACAACCCTTATGGGGTATTTTGATTTCAATTTTTAAAATTATATATGAAATCATAAATTATTTAACTTGAGTTTTAAATTTCTAATTGAATCACATATATGTTTCAAATATTTATGTTGGTTTAGGTGAGTCAATCGACATCCACGTCGATAACTCTTGAGGGATTGTCAAGCACTCCTCCACTATCGAGCGTCATAGATCAGGGGCATGTACATTCATATTGTAAATTTGTTTAAAATTTACATTAGTATAGTTACAATTTTATGAGTTTTGAATTCACTAGATATATGAAACGCATGCATGTACACTTGTAAATATTATAAGCGTTAAATGTCTATGTACATGTATGTCTAGGTTGATACCACAATAAGAATGGGAATTGGGCAAACATTTGATGTTGCAGTTACTCATGAGGCCACTGATTTCCAGGTTGTTTACAAAACTTTTTACACAAAATGTGCAAACTTGAATATATATATATATACATATATATATATATATATATTAACCTAATTCAATTGCACATGCTTTAATTTTGATCTTGTAGGACTTTGTTAGTGCAACTTTCAGCCCTAACCCAGACATAGTTACACCACCAGGAGGATCAAAGACTTGTTCTAAAAAATTGCTTAAGGGGATCTAAAACTTGTTATCAAAATTTGCTTTAGGAGGTGTCTTAAGGGGATCACCGTACCTGTTGGTTAATGAAAGCCATCATCATCTTCTCGAGGTGTTATCAACTTATGTTTAGTTTCCACACAATGAGCCAACCAATATTCTATTTGCTCTTCATTCCCCTCAGGTGCAATAACAACATACACATGTCCTGCCAACAAAATTTGATTTAATAACTTGTGCATATCCATATAAATAATTTAGTATTAAAAAATAACTTAATAAAGTGAAATAAAATGAAATAAATTAAATCAAAATTACCTTCTTGTATGCAACTAAACACGGTCATAATCTTCAGATGCAAACAATTGATCTTTTTCTTCAATAGTTATTTCATATTGATTATGTGCTTCTGCAGGTGTCAACAATCTTTGCTCCCACTGTTCAACCCATTATGTATTTTTGCAAGCTTCCCAATCTCTTGAGATACAAAAATGGAAAAAAAATGCAAACTCCCTTGTCCAAATAGTCCATGTGCTTGCTGTCGCACTCCTAAATGAATGCCATTTAGTAGATCCACTAATTGTCTCACAATCAACTCTAGATACAATGTTCTCTTCTTCCACCAACTAAAAGAATCGATGAACTGTAGAGTAATCACTTGAACCAAAAAGTGCATAATCTTCTATTACACCAACCAATAATCTCATGTGCATTTTTAAATTTTACTGAATCCTCAAATTTTAATTGTTCTCTAGCAAGAATTCTTTTGACACATGCACCAGCTCCATCATGTTCTCCTTTACCATGCCCAGCTTAAAAAAAACTCCATATATGCTGGACATTAAGTTCCTTGTGAACCCTACTTAACCAATAGAACATTCTAGCATTTTTGAACTGCCCTGTACAATTATCTAGCCATATGAGGTGTTCTTTCATATGGATTCCTCTTTCTCTTAAATTTCTATAAAATATACTAAAACAATAGTGAACAAACTTTGATGAGTGTAACTGATTGTCACTCAAATAAAAATGATACTCCCTCAAAACTTTTCTATCATCCTCAGTGCTATCATTTACATGTCTATAAATAATATGGACAA